>LR753617.1:6473-194058 GCA_902729485.2 Mus minutoides | reverse complement strand
ATATGCACACAGATTTTGAATTAACAACCAGTTAAAGGGATCAATTAAAGAGATGTTTGACAAAAGCCATTTGAAAATCAGCAAGTCAAAGGAATTGCTGACAATGACATATTCCTGTTGTGAAATGATAAGATAAATATTTGGTTCAAAGAAAATAAGCACCTAATCAGTAAGTGTAGAAATGGTAGGAAAGAGGAACCAGGGATTTTGTGTACACTATTTCCTCATTGGGAGGTAGACGCTGGAGAATTTGGAGATGGTGCCAGGAAAGGTAGAGTAAGATATAGAAGGAGCCACTGGTGTTCCCCAAGCACTGTAGGAGCAGTGGTGTCAAGCCAGGGTGCTAATTCCAGACAATAGGTTTTTGCAGAGATAGCTGTGCATTTCTTAACCCAAAGCATCTGGGGCTTCTGTGTTCCTTTCTCATTTCCCCTTTCTGAAGTCCTTTTCAGGGGTTTAACTGCCAGATAAACCATGCCTGTAAGCAAGAACAGGAAAAGTTTAAGAGCGTCATATTTGACTTCTTATGTTCAAACCAGTGAAATTTGTGGTTATTAAGTGAAGTGATTTGAGTGAGAATGTCCCCATAGACTCATAGTTTCAATGCTTAATTATAGCGGATGGAATTTTTTGAGAAAGATAAAGATTGGAAAAAATAGCCTTGTTGGAGAAGATTTGTCACTTGGGTAGGCTTTGAGGTTTCAAAAGCCCACACCAGACCAGGTATCTGTATTTCTCTCCTTGGAGTCTGTAGATCTTGATAGAGCACCATCCCTGATATATTCCCCTTATAATAATTTGCTGTGCTCTAAAACTGTAAGCAATTTCCCATTTGTGCTTTCCTTTAGGAGAATTTTCCATTTATGCTATCTCGTCTCAGCAATGGAGCAGTAAGTAAGATACTTGAACACTATAGAAAAGCCACATTTGACTTGTACAATAAGACAATGTTTGGAAATTTGGCTGTTTCAGCACTGGATCTTGATATACATGTTTGGAGATAAAACATCATTGACATGACATAGATCCCCTTCAACAAGTAGCTCCAACTATAGCAGTGCTGATATTGCTGCAGACAATTGTCGTGGTACTGATGATGATGATTACAACATAAAGTGATATTCCCATGATCTCAGAAATCAAGAGCATATATTATATTTAAAAGACCACCTGTAAAAGTTAGTAACAATTTCCTTGCCCTATAAGACTTCCACTAAATGACTAAGAGATAATTGCCTTCCCTTTGCCTCCTAGCCTCTGCATCATACGAACCTGTAACTTTCAGGAGGACTCTCTATAGAAAGGAAAGATAAAAGTTGAACTTCCACATTCATGTGTAAGTACATTACTATGTTCATAAGTAAACATCATAGGTTATAACAATATTTACCTCAAATATAGGCATTTATGTAAGTTTAATATTCTTTAAAATGTAATAATATTTTCTTCTTTCTATAAATATGTCTCTTTTAATTCTTTCCAGTATACTCATGGGTTTATGTAAAACATGAATTTAATAAATTAGAGAGAGTAGATTAGATGAGAATGGGAATTTCCATACTCAAAAAAAAAATTACAGGTGTTTCAAAAGTCTTCTGTGTATTCCCTCAAAATATACAACAAATAAATAATTTACTCTTTCATGCAGCAATTTACAAATGTAATCTTAATATGTGCTACAAAATAAATGTCAAAAGCTGTCAGATAAAATAGGCCAATCTTAGCAGTTAATAAGAAAATCAAAATTATGTCTCTAGATCCATATGCAGCAGAAGATGGCCTAGTCGGTCATTATTGGGAAGAATGGCTCCTTGGTACTGCAATCTTTATATGCCCCAATACAGGGGAACGCCAAGGCCAAGAAGTGGGAGTGGGTGGGCAGGGGAGCAGGGCAGGGGGAGGGGGGAGGGGGGAGGGGACGTTCGGAATAGCATTTGAAATGTAAATTAAGAAAATATCTAATAAAAATTGGAAAAAAAAGAAAATCAAAATTAAGTTAATTATAAATAGTGTTGAACAAAGAATAGTACTAAGCTATTTCTTAGCTACGAAGAAAAATGTCTACAGTGAGGTCCTCCTACACTGCTCCTACCCGAAAGAACAGAAAATAAGACCCTCCATAATCCAATTAACTGGCTTATAGTTTGGAAAATGTCACCACTCCATTCATTTTTATCATTTCTATTCAGTTGTTATCAGAGAATCCACATTAGAGGTATAAGAAAAATGAAAGAGGAGAAAGTGACGTCAAAGAAGCAATTACACTGGGCAGGAGTAGTCTTTAATCCCAGCACTCTGGAGGCAGAGGCAGGTGGATTTCTGAGTTCAAGGACAGCCTGGTCTACAGAGTGAGTTCCAGGATAGCCAGGGATACACAGAGAAACCCTGTCTCTAAACTCTTCCCCCCATTCTCTCTCCCCCCCCCCCAAAAAAAAAACAAAAAGCAATTACTACTTTTGTGTTTAATTGCAGATTCTTTATATAGGAACATCCACGAAACATGGGCTTATATCAGATTTCCTCCTGTGGCCATATTGAGTGGCTGTGTAGCCATTAGTTATATCCAAATCATTTCCTGAACAATGATCAGACTCTGTGTCTTAGCATCTGCTCTCCCAGATCAAGTCATTCCTAATCATGCCCAGGTGATTGTTTTGTTGTTGACGAGCAGCACATTACTACTTCTTTTGCACTGAATTTGTATCTTCCTGTATGCTATCTTGGGGCACATTTCTCTGTATTTTCTTTTCTTCCCTCTTCCCATCCCTATTCTCTCTGTCTTGCTCTCTCTCAACCACGTTTCTTGTTATTTCTTCTTTAATTTCATATTTTCCATCCTTCCATTTTCTCTTTGTAGTCTTTCTTATTTTTCCTCGACCTTTCCCTATCCCCTGCTGTTTTAACTTACAGCTACCTTGATTTTCCCACAAAGGGTATAAAATTGAGGTCTGTACCAATGCTTATATGTATTCACAGCAGCTTTACTTAGAACCAACCAATCCGTGTGTAAATTCAGTAATTTAGTGGACTTAAAAATCATGATGCAGCTATAGAATAATAAGCAAGATATCAGATGTGAAAAATATGGAGGAAATCAGTCCAGGTTGTCAAGTGAAAGACACTAATATTAATATCTATTTTGTACTTTTTTACCTACATAATAATCTGAAAATGTAAGTTTATGGAATAAATGAAAAAAAAATCAATAAATATCAGTAGTTAGGAGAAAGTAAGGAAAGAGCTGTGAAAGAACCAATTATAGGGCTAAAACAACAATGATCTGTGCCTATTATGGAGAATAAGTCTCATTATATACTTGTCCAAACATACAGAATGTAGAACACCAGGAGTGTGGATCCTTGAACAAACAGCTTTCTCAGGTAATTATGGTGGTTAAGAGACCTTGGTGTGGAATTCTGACAATGAAGGAGATTAATCATACATTAATCATACGTAGGAAACAGGGGTATTATGTTCCTGCATCTTTTCTGATTTTGCTAGAAACCTGAAAGCATCTATTAAAAAATATTTTCATGAAGGAGATCAAACCAAGGTCTCCTGCCTGCTAATCCACCTCTCAGAATGTTCTGGTCACTGACAGCCCTATAATATTATTTTAGTTCTAAACTATTCATAAGCAATAAAGACAATTGTTGCATGCTTCCACCTAGAGAAAAACATCAGAGGTTGGCAAATTTATTTAAAAAGAAATATGTTTGGCTATTGCTGGGGTTCAGAGAGAAAGAATACTGGGCAAGTATTGGTCATTGGATATAGAGTCTACAGAAAACCTGAATAAGATCAAGCCTGTCAGCATTCTAACATGGGAAGGGAAGGGTTAAACAAGACCTCATCTCTATTTAAAGGTCTATCAACAGTTAATGGCTTCAAGGGCAGAGTCAGTTTTCTCTAATTGTGTGCTTCCTCACAGGTTAACTATTCTCCAGTGAATGACACCACACCACACCACACCACACCACAACACACCACACCACACCACAACACACCATACCACACCACACCCAGGAAATACAGGCTAAATTCTTAGGCTGAATTTAGAGTATTATTAAAAGGGGAGGAGTAGATCTGACAGAAGTTATGTAGAATAATGGGAGGTGACTATGACCAAAATAACTTGCATTAAATTCTCAAGTAACTAATAAAATATTATATTGAAATAAATTTTTAAAGAAAATATAATAGGAAATGACAATATTTGTTTAATAATTTGACTATGAGAAATCCCATGGTAATTATACCCTTTAAAACTGATTTTGATACACATGGATATGTGTGTGTGTATGTGTGTGTGTGTGTGTGTGTGTGTGTGTGTGTGTGTGTGTGTGTCTGTTCACGCGCGCGTGTGTGTGTGTCAATAAATAAAGTCGAATGACAGAATTAATTAAAACTTACTAAGATTTTGCTGAAAATTAAGTGTAAGCAGTAAATTATGTTAAGACCTATAAACATCGCCTAGGTGAGATCATTGACCTTGGAATCACATTTCCATCTGCCTTCAATGCTTCTGGAAAATCATAGCTCTGCAGTAATTTGGCCATGTTTCATGTGGCATATGCATCACATCAGATGCAGACATTATAAAACACTTTGTGTGCTCATTTTTAACCACAATCACTGTTCTTGTTAAGTATGACCAAAATGCTAAACTGATTACATTTATAAATCTAAGGCCTAGTTTAGGATATTCCTGACTGAGAAAAATCTGTATACAGCTCTGCTTCTTGCTTAAACGGGATTGTTTGGGAGCATAGAAGGTAATTTCTTTATTGGTACATTCTTACAATTTATTAGGTTCAAATATCATCTTTTTTTTCTCTTTATTAGATATTTTCTTCATTTACATTTCTCATAATATCCAGAAATTTTCCCTCACCCTCCCGCGTCCCCGCCCTGCTCCCCTACCCACCCCCTCCCACGTAATGGCCCTGGCATTCCCCTGTACTGGGGGATATAGAGTCTGTATGACCAAGGGGCCTCTCCTCCCAATGATGGCCAACTAGGCCATCTTCTTCCATATATGCATCTAGAGACATGAGCGCAGGGGGAACTAGTTAGTTCATGTTATTCTTCCACCTATAGGGTTGAAGACCCCTTCCGCTCCTTGGGTACTTTCTCTAGCTCCTACCTTGGGAGTCCTGTGTTCCAACTAACAGCCAGTCTTTGTTTCCATGTGTAATGGTCAAAAAGCTGAAAGTATTCTAGAAATGGAACCTACCCAGAAATTGAGAGGTAGATTCCTCTCAAGGCTTTTCTGTTCAGGGCAAATGATGCAGGAAGAGACATCTCCCTCTCTTGCCCTTAATGATATTTCTGCTAAATTAGGATTTAATTTCTTCATGAAACCTCTCAATATTTATTTATTTTCTTACCCATAATTTATAAGAAAGCAACCAATGTATTTAATAATAGTTAGTGCCAGTGTATATATACATGTGGGAATGTGCATGCCAAAATTCACACATAGATTTCAGATGCCAACATTGGCCTTTTACCTTTTCTGAAGCAAGGTCTTTGTTACCTGCTATGTATACAAAACTAACTGGCCAGAGAGCTTCTGGAAATTCTTTCTGCCATCCTTCTCACCTTGGGGAGACAGGGAATATGGCTTGTGTGTGATAGTATGGGGCTCTACATGGTCTCTGAGGATTCAATATCAGGTTATTCAACTTTCAGAACAAGAACTTAACACACTAAGGCATTTTCCCAAGGCAATGTTTAGTGGATTTTTAAAGTAAGTAACAACAATAGATCTCAAAATAGATAATCTAACTTCCTATCTCAAATTTTCACCCATTACACAAGGGTGTTTTTGAAATATGGATTCAACAACAAACTGACAATGTAACTTAGAAGTAAATGTACTCTGACTTTAGTGTATTTTTGACTTAGTGGTGAAGGATACCTGAGTCTTGCCAGTTTCTAACACTTTGGGGACTGGAAAAATTCTAAAATATAAGATTTAGGACTAACACGACAACCTCTGACTTTTAAATTTTAATGTATATCATTAACATTATTGCTATGTTGGCAATAACTTTGTGGTATCTAAATATATAAATTTGTCCTGAGTATAAATATGGGCTTGGGTGGGAAGGAAGGTAGGGATATTCTCTTGAAGACAAGGAGGAGGTAGAATGGGATGAGGAAGGATTGGGTGGAGAAAGTGACTGGACTATAAAAAAGATTAGAGATAAATATTTTAAAAAGTTTTTAAAAATACTTTAAAATAGAGACAGAGACAAAAAGAAATAGGAACAATTTTAGCTTCAGAATATTTGTTTAACTTTAGATATTACAGGAATTATCTGGGGGGGGGGGCACTGGAAAAATATTAGTTTACTGAATTCACCCTTACCCAGGAAGCAACTATCAGGAGCAGAATGTATACATAGAGTCCTTTGTCATACTCTTCATTTAATGAAAAGGATCATATGTGCCCTATCATTTCTTTCCACAGGTCAGTGGATCCACTGTAACCTACTAACTTTTTTTTACCTTTTTTTAATTAAATATTTTATTTATTTAAATTTGAAGTATTATCCCTTTCCTGGTTTCCCATTTAAAAAAACCCTACAGATTACTCCCCCCTCCTCACCAAGCCACGCACTTCTGCTTCATGGCTCTGGCATTCCCCTACAATGGGGCATAGAGACTTCACAGGATCAAGGGCCTCTCCTCCCATTGATGGCAATAAGACAATCTTCTTCTACCTATGCAACTGGAGCCATGGGTCCCTTTATGTGTACATTTGGTTGGTGGTTTAGTCCCAGGGAGCTCTGGGGATACTGGTTAGTTCATATTATTGTTTCTCCTATGGGGCTGCAAACACTTTTGGGCCAATGAGTCTATTCTCTAGTTTTTCCAATGGGGATCCTGTGCTCAGTATAATGGTTGACTGAGAACATCTACCTCTGTATTTGTCAAGCACTGGTAGAGCCCCTCAGGAGACAGCTATATCAGGCTCCTCTCAGCAAGCACTTGTTGGCAACCAAAATAGTGTCTGGGTTTGGTGACAGTTTAAGGAGTGGATCCCCAGTTGGGGCAGTCTCTGGATAGCCTTTCCTTCAGAATTTGTAATACATTTTTTCTCAATAACTCCTACGGGGGTATTTCGTTCCCCCTTCTAAGAAGGACAGAAGTATTCACATTTTGATCTTCCTATGTCTTGAGTTTCATGTGGTCTGTGAATTGTATCTTGGGTAATATCCACTTATCAGTGAGTGCTTACCATAGTTCCATCCATTTGTCTAAGAATTACATGAGTTCATTGTTTTTAATAGCTGAGTAGTATTCAATTGATTAAATGCACCACATTTTCTGTATCCATTCCTCTGTTTAGGAAAATCTGGGTTCTTTACAGCTTCAGGCTATTATAAATAAGGTTGCTATGAAATTAGTGGAGCACTAGTCCTTATTACATGTTGGAGCATCTTCTGGGTATATACCCAGGAGTGGTATTTCTGGGTCCTCAGGTGGTACTACATCCAATTTTCTGAGGAACTCCCTAACTCATTTCCAGAGTAGTTGTACCAGCTTGAAATCCCACTAGCAATGGAGGAGTGTTCCTCTTTCTCCACATCCTCACCAGCATCTGCTGTCACCTGAGGCTTTGCTTTTAATTTTTTGATTAGATATTTTCTTCATTTACATTTAAGATGCTATCCCAAAAGTCCCCTATACCCTCTCCCTTCCCTGTTCCCCTACCTACTCATTCTCACTTCTTGGCTCTGGCATTCCCCTGTACTGGGACATATTGAGTTTGCTAGACCAAGGGGCCTCTCTTCCCAATGATGGCCAAGTAGGCCATCTTCTGTTACATATGCAGCTTGAGATTCAAGCTCTGGGGGTACTGGTTATTTCATATTGTTGTTCCACCTATAGGGTTGCAGACCCCTTCAGCTCCTTGGGTACTTTCTCTAGCTTCTCCATTGGATGCCCTGTGTTCCATCCTATAGATGACTATGATCATCCACTTCAGTATTTGCCAGGCACTGGCAAAGCCTCACAGGAGACAGCTATATCAGGGTCCTTTCAGCAAAATCTTGCTGGCATATGCAATAGTCTGCATCTGGTGGCTGATTATGAGATGGATCCCGGGTAGGGCAATCTCTGGATGGTCCATCCTTTCATCTTAGCTCCAAACTTTGTAACTCCTTCATGGGTATTTTGTTCCCTATTCTAAGGAGGAATGAAGTATCCACACGTTGGTCTTCCTTCTTCTTGATTTTCTTATGTTTTGCAAATTGTATCTGGGGTATTCTAAGTATCTGGGCTATATCCACTTATCAGTGGTGAGTGCATATCAAGTGAGTTTTTTTGTGATTGGGTTACCTCACTAAGGATGATATCCTCCAGATACATCCATTTGCCTAAGAATTTCATAAATTCATTGTTTTTAATAGCTGAGTAGTACTCCATTGGGTAAATGTACCACATTTTCTGTATCCATTCCTCTGTTGAGGGACATCTGGTTTTTTTTCCAGCTTCTGGCTATTATAAATGAGGCTGCTAGGAACATAGTGGAGCATGTGTCCTTATTGCCAGTTGGAACATCTTCTGGGAATCTCAGGGTTGTTTTGATTTACATTTCTCTGATGATTAAGGATGTTGAACATTCTTCTTTCTTTCTTTCTTTCTTTCTTTCTTTCTTTCTTTCTTTCTTTCTTTCTTTCTTTCTATTAGGTTATTTTCTTTATTTACATTTCAAATGTTATCTCCATCCCTAGTTTCTCCTTAGAAAATCTCCTATCCCTCCCCACTCACCTTACACCCAACCCAGCCATTCCTGCTTCCTGGCACAGGCATTCTGCTATACTAGGGCATAGAACCTTCACAAAAACATGGGCCTCTCCTCCCATTGATGACCAACTAGATCATCCTCAGCTACATATTCAGCTAGAGTCATGAGTCTCTCGTTGAACAGTGGTTTATTCCAGGGAGATCTGGAGTTGCTAGGTTGTTCATATTGCTGTTCCTCCTAGGGAGCTGCAAACCTATTCAGCTCCTTGGGTACTTTCTCTAGCTCCTTCATTGGGGACTCTGTGCTCATTCTAATGGATGACTATGAGCATCCACTTCTGTATTTGTCAAGCAATGGCAGAGCCTCTCAGGAGACAGCTATATCTCCTGTCAGCAAGCACTTGTTGGCATCTGCAATGGTGTCTGAGTTTGGTGGTTGTTTATGGGATGGATCCCCAGGTGGGACAGGCATTAGACTGTCATTCCTTAGGTCTTTGCTCCAAAGTTTGTCTCTGTAAATCCTTTCATGGGTATTTTGTTCCCTCTTCTAAGAAGGATCGAAGTGTCCACACTTTGGTCTTCCTTCTTCTTGAGTTTGATGTGTTTTGTAAATTGTACCTTGGTTATTCTGAGCTTGTGGACTAATATCTACTAATCAATGAGTGTATATCAAATAACCCTATTAAAAATGGGGTACAGAGCTAAATAAAGAATTCTCAACTGAGGAATACCATATGGCTGAGAAACACCTAAAAAATTATGCAACAAGAACATAGGCTCTTATTTAGTTGTATCTTATGATTATGCCATATTAATATACATAAGTTAGGTGGAACATTTAAAAATACTTCTAAGACTTGTGGAGAGGCTAAGCAGCAAAGGCACTTGCCACTGAGATAGAAAACATTAGTTTTTTTTCCTGAGAGTTCCATCATGGAAGCAAAGAACTGAGTCAGTGAAATTGCCCCCTTCCCTTCCCTCCACAAGAGCAGACAGAATAAGACAATAGCACCACAGTACAAATAACACTACATTGTGTGAGGGCATTGAAATCTTCCTATGCCTCTTTGTCTTTCTGACTCAATTGTTGGGCTACTTTGTATGATTTTTGTAGGGTTTTGGGGGAGAGACTTGGAACTCCTTGGCTGGCACATACAACAAATCAGTCTGCCAGTCAAATGATGTTTGCCTCCTGTATGTCTGCCCACATCCCCTCTTCCTATGATGACACTAGTCATATCATATTGATGCCCTTTCAACACCAGTATGATTTAATCTGTATAAATCATGGCTGATTACTCTCCAATTTTCCTATTTCCAAACAAGGTCACATTCTGAAGGACCTTATAACCTCAACATATTTTTTTCAGGGGTTACAAGCAGTCTATAATGTATTTATTAAATCAAGTTGAAGTAGATTATGCTATAATTGCAAAGCCAAAGTTGCATGTAATTTATAATGTAAAACATTGGCCTCCTGTTCACAGTGACAACAGATTCTGTTTTTACTCACTCAAGATCCAAAGTAGTTGCGGCACTGATGATTTTGTCAGAGGGAATTGGGAACATTCAAAAGCTCACAAGTGGTCTTGTAAAACCCACAGGCCCAAGAGAACTAGGCAATGCATACTACATTTCACAAAAAGGAAACAGAATTATAACACAGAATTATTTCTCTTGCAAAGAACAGAAAAATTTGCTAATATAAGTGCAAGTGTTGAAGTCTTTTCAGTATGTTATTTATTTCAGAAAGAGATTTGAATCCCAGGCTGACTTCAAACTCTCTATAAAGCTGTAGATGGCCTTGAACTTCTAATACTTCTGCTCCTGACTCCCCAATTCACAAACTAGTCCTACCATGTCTAGTTTATTAAGTTCTAGGATCAAATCCAGGGCTTTTTTTTTTTTTTTTCATTCTTGGTGAGAACTCTACTGATGGATGGAGCCACATGCTTGGCCCAGGTTTTTTCCTCTCTTATTAAGTTACTCTGTTCCCCAAATTCAAAGATTTAATCTTTTCTTTTAAGAACCCAGTAGTTAGCATTTCTTATCTATCTATCTATCTATCTATCTATCTATCTATCTATCTATCTATTTATCTATCTATCATCTAACTCTATCCATTGACCCACACACATCCTCTCTTTCTCTTTTTGGATCTGCATCACAGGATTAGGTTTGACCAATCCTACCAAAGGTGATCAAGTTAACCATCACTAATTTGGGCTTATCCTGACATACCTCTAGAAGCTAAGGAGAAAGCCATCCTGACTGAATAATTTTTCTAATTGTAAGCACAGAGAAGGTAAGTTAATTAATTTGTCTAAAGAAAAATCAACTTATGAAAGCAAAAAATCACAAAACTTCAAATTTAAAACATAATCTTACTTCCAATAGATGGAGACATGCTTGAAAAGATTTTGCTCAACTTGAGAATTTTAGACTAAACTAAAATTTGCATGTGGGCTCTGAACCTCTCCTAGTGTTTTAAGCAATAATTTATACTTCACAGGAATAAATTCATCTGGTTACATGACATTTAACTGTTTATTATTGCTTTCAGATTCTAATTTCAATTCTTTAAAAATCTGATAAAATAAGAAGAATAAATTCTGGCCGGGCGTGGTGGCGCACGCCTTTAATCCCAGCACTTTGGAGGCAGAGGCAGGCAGATTTCAGAGATCGAGGCCAGCCTGGTCTACAGAGTGAGTTCCAGGACAGCCAAGGCTACACAGAGAAACCCTGTCTCGAAAAACAAACAAACAAACAATATATATATATAAGAAGAATAAATTCCATTCTTTGGATTTATTTAGTTTTATCTGCAGGTATGTTGTCTGTAAAGCACATGTGTGTCCGGTACACACAGATACTAGAAGATCCCTTGGGGCTAGAGTAACAGATACTTATGAGCTAAGTGCTTAGGATGAAACTTGGGTCCTCTGAGAGAACAGTAAGTTCTCTCAAACACTGAGTCATCTCTCTAGCCTTTCATCTGTGTTTTGCAAACATGAAATTAGACAAGAGTAAATCCTACAGATAGGAATTGGGAGCTGATGCAGATCAGTCCATTTTTCACTATCACCCTTGTCTCTCCCTTTTCTATATTTGTCCAGGCTTATACCAATACATGCTCTAAAGAATACTCCAATTAAACTGACCATGTGGCTAATCTTTAGATGTTCCCTAAGCCTAGTCAACATTAAAACTGCTCATTATTGTTTAGAGATAAGTTAATTTCAAGGAAACAAACTTTATCAAGCACATTTTGTTTGGGATGTTAACATGAGATTGAATAGGGAAGCAGAGTCTAAAATATATCTGACTTCATAAGGTTTTAACTTGAAATATCTGTTGTTTTAAAAGGTAAATCTGTATGGTAACCTGTGGTGTGACTAGCCACCAAGGCATATGAAGAGTTCCAATAATTTCTCAGAAATATCCCAGTTAGCACTGTCACTCAAGGGTGACTGCGTGTATTTGATTGCTCAGGATTGCAAGAAAAGCACCTGCTCCTCCAGGGAGTTTTCTACCATACTGGGGATCTACAGGCATTCGAAAAACATTAAAAATAAAATGAATCCGACTTGAAATATTTGTAATTCATGAAAGGTTGATGAGCAGGTCTCAGTGCTGGTACTGCCATCCATGTTAAGTACTTGCTTGTGGGAATTGCTGCATCCTTGCTAGATAGCCAGGATGGTCATGTCATACAAAACAGAGACAGCATGTGTCCCTTCCTGACAGGTGCCGATAAAACAGTGACAAGAATAACAAGTGACTAAAGAGATCTTTGTGCCCAAATCCCCTGTCCTGGATTGCAGAAAAATGTTTTAAACATCAGTTGCAGGGATATCTGATGCAGCTCCTCACATAACAGGGGTTCTGACCTTATCATGCTCCTTAGTAATAGACACAGCGATGTTGAAACACAAATATTCCAGACTATACCTAAAGAGAATGCAACTCATAGAACAATTATTAGCAACAGGACTTGTATACAATAGACAGCACAATATGATTGAATGTTTAAGCTAGAGAGAGTAAGAGTTTCAACTAAGATATTAGTGCAAAGGTAGCAGGAAATTATACCCAAGTGAAAACAAATCAAATATCTCCTGTGAATTTTGACTGTCCTCATGGAATACTTTCTAGAGTGTGGACTTAATATTTAACTCAGAGTAAAAATGAAATAATCATGTGTTGAATAAATATGTGTGGGATTTAAAGAAAATTAAAGCTGTGGTATTGTGCAACACTCTTAGAATATGATTTTTTTTATTGGTTTTCATTCATGTTTCCTTACTATGCTATGAATAAAATAGAAATGTGTATTGCAAAGACAGACCCTGCTCTTGTGAATTCTGAGCCATGCTCAGAAATGACTTTATCTCGTGCTATAATCCACACATAGATTCTTTTTAGTTTTCCATTACTCTCATTTTCTCAGTTTGAAAAGGACAAAAACAAAAACAAACAAACCAAAACACTCTTCTACACTGTAAGGTGAGACATTACTTTTTATCTTTTGAGATTTCCTTAGTGCCCTTAGGTTTAACTATTTGACTTCTGACAATAAAGCTTGTATTCTGCATGCTGGCTTCATCAATTTTTTTTCAAGTCATTGATATATCAGAACCTAGATATCTTTAAATGCACAGTGTAAAGAAATGAAACAGAAATTGTCATGTTTTGTTGTCTCCTGATTTTTCTTCCTAAGTCATAACATACTAGACTCATTCAATTTAATTATTGTATACAACCCTGTGCTTTGGAGCCCACTGCCTGCTTATATTATGTTCTCACCTCCTCTGCCTGCCTTGCTACTTCACCAAAACCAATACTTCTTCATGGCTCAAATGCATCATTTCTTCTTATCAACATCTTTTCCTGATGTCCTGACTCAAAGCTGAGCTGACTTTTCCTGCTACTCAAAACTTGACACTCATAAACTTTTTCATAGAGCCTAGCTTTTATTTCCCTTCAGTATGATTTATCAAAATTGGCAAGCATAGAAGTTTAGTTAATTTCTATTACCATATTTCTAGCACAGTAAAGAGCAGGGTCTGTGTTGACTTGATTCAACACCTTTTAATCTGAGTCTAGGGTAAATGAACATTTAATAGGTGCATACTGTTAGGTGTAGCAAATTAATGTAATCCATATCCCACAATTCATATCCCCTCTTACTGTAAAAACCTCAGGTTTTGATATTCTTCTGAAGATTATAAGTCTGTTTTTAAACATTTCCACTAAAATCCTGTATTTGAGACAACAGGACATAATTTTATCTTTCTTGTTTTGGTTTTGATTTTGGTTTTGGCTTTGGCTTTTCAAGACAGGTTTTCTCTGTGTAGCCCTGGCTGTCCTGGAACTCACTCTGTAGACCAGGCTGGCCTCGAACTCAGAAATCTGCCTGCCTCTGCCTCCCAAGTGCTGGGATTAAAGGCGTGTGCCCCCACGCCTAGTGTAATTTTATCTTTCATAATGTATCTTAAGTTGAAACAGTCTTAGTCTCTTTGGTTTTCCTATACCCATTTTATGTTGCCTGGAATGTTGATATGTGTAAACAAAATTCCACGAGACATCATGAGGAAACAGCCACAGACTAGAAAGAAGCAGTGACCAGTGAGAAGACTGGTGTCTTCCCTGAAAGAGTCAACAATGGATTAGGCTCATACTGAACACAAACACAATCTTGTATTGGCTAAACCAGTGTGGTCAGATTCTCTCCAGTGCATTCCCAGTTCATGCTCTGGTTTGATGAAAACCACATCATAGATTTATGTATCAAGGCTCTGATTTCATCACTTTGTCTATGAAGAAAACTATACTTTTTAAAAATATATAATGTACTTAATGTATATGAATATAATGTAGCTGTCTTCAGACACACTAGAAGACAGCATGAGATCACATTACATATAAATGTGAGCAATCATGTGGTTGCTGGTAATTGAACTCAGGACCACTAGAAGAGTACTCGGTGCTCAGCCATCTTTTCAGCCCGAAGAAAACTATGTTAAGAGCATGATTTATGTTTTGTTTTTATATGTTTTCTACAGATATTTTGTAATTATATATTCTTCCTTAAGGCTTTTCAGATATATGGCTATATTGTGCAATTAGCCATTCTACTGACACCTTTGCTTGGGCCCTTTCTTCTCTCTACCCTGCAAACCACACTATTATTATTTAATATTGCCTGTATTTTGTTGTATATATATATATATATATATATATATATATATATATATATATATATATATATATATATATTTGCTTAATTGTCTTCCTCACTTGAGATCTTTCTTGCCTTTCCCACTCAATGCTCGCTTTCTAGTTTTGGATCTCCCCCAACTCTCTCTCTCTCTCTCTCTCTCTCTCTCTCTCTCTCTCTCTCTCTCTCACACACACACACACACACACACACACACACATACACATACACATACACACACACTCAACTGGAAAAATACATAATTCTGGGGAACATATGCTATTTTGTCTCAGTCTGGTTTATACTTTTTGACATAACACTTTCTGGTTCCACTCATTCTCCCAAAATCCCACCCCCAAAATTTTATTACATCATCATTTACCTCACTGCTGAATGAAATATTATTGGATGTATGATAGTATGATACACCATTTGATTATATATTCATCACTGGTCCCAGTTCTTAGACCAGTATAAATGGTTGTACAAGCATCCCTATAATAAAAATTAGATACATTTGGATTTTGACACCCAAAGCAGGAATAGTGGAATAAAAGTTCATCTTTAAGCTTTTGTGTACTTTCATAATGATTTACAGCGTAGCTGTAGTTGTTTGCTTACATTTTATTCCACAGTGAATAAGGGTGGCATTTTCCTTCCATCCTTCCCAGAGTTTGCTTTTATTTGGTTTTCTTTTTTTCAATTTGTATGCAAAAATGTTGATACAATAAAATACCATCTTGTTTCCCCTCTCTCAGCTCCTCTCAGATCCTCCCAGATACTCTCAGATACTCTCAGATCCTCCCACCTCCCCACTCAGCCATCTCTGTGTTCTTTATTTTTTGATTTTGGAGTTAGCCATTTTAATTGGAATGAAATAAAATTTCAAAATAAGCTCCATTTACATTGCTTCAAAAGGCTAAGCATATTGACCATTTCTTAAAGTATTTATTGGCCATTTGTATTATTAAATTTTATTCAGTTTTATTAACTCCATTATTCCAATAATTTATTGGATGAATTGATCTTTATGTTGAATTTTTGGAGTCCTTCTTATGTTTTAGATATTAACTCTCACTTGGAAAAGCTAGCAAAAAAATCACCCCATTTTATAGATTATGTATTTACTCTGATGATTGTTTCTTTTGCTATATAGAGTCTTCTTAATTTAAGTTATTCTCACCTGTCAGTTGTTGAGATTATTTTCTGTGATATTTATGACCTTTTCAGAATACTCTTGCCTGTGGTCAAATTTTAAATTGTTTAATCTGTGTCTTCCTGTTGCAGTTTAAACATTTCAGATCTCATGTTATGTCTTCAATCTCTTTTTAAGAATTGCTACTTGTGCAAGGCAAGCTATATGAATCTAGCTCCACCGTTTACATTTAGATTTGCATTAGATTAATAGTTTTCTCAACAGGCTTTGATTTTAAAAAGCCTTCTTTAAAGTATATTTTGGGGCTTTGGATAAAATAATTCCTGTGATTATTTATTCTAATGTCAGTTTTCATTTGAAATTAAAACATCAGTCTAAAAATAGCATCATCTTTAAACTAAGTTATTTATTTCATTTTGAAAGCCAAAGTGATATATTTAATTTTAGGTAATTACCATGTATAAGGTTATGTAGCTCATTGCTTAATTAACAATAACTCATTTTTAAATCTGGACAGTTTACATTTCCTCTGAACTTTAAAGATTACAACATCATTAATGTATTTGTTTGAATTCAATAATTTCTAAAAAGCCTGAAAATGAAAATTTTAAAATTTAAAATAAAGTCTCAAATATTATTTCTTCATCAAATTTTACTAAATACCACATTGCATAGAACCAATATATTTAATCTGAGGCATAAATTTTAAAACCTTCCCTTGGATATCAGTTCTAAGCCAACTGTATCAAGTAAAGTCATTTGGAAGAGTTCAAAGTCTCATTGTAGATTCCCATACCAGGGAATATATATATTTTTTTCTAAAATGGTCTGCACTTTGCCCTTGATTTCTTGTCAGTGATGTCTGAAGTAACTATAATGTCATGCCTCGAAGGATAACCGGTCAGCAGGCTTTAACACCACACTCAAATGTGGTTTTGGGGTAAGTTATTTAAGACTTGAAGTACTGGCTTGACTTATTGAAAGAAGAAATTCTGAGATCAGCTGGATGGACAGTTACACCTTCCTGGATATTATATCTCATAAGAGCTCCGGATATGAACATCTTCAGTTCAAAAGAAACTATGCATATTCTGAAACCAAGCAAGGACTATAGAAGCCTGTGACTCTACATACAATAAATACCTGGAGAGTGTTTGAGTAAGCTCCCGCAGCTGTCTCTTCTTTCTCTGGCTGTTTTTAACCCATACTGTTTTCCAATAATAAGTTCTAATTGTAAGCATTTCACCTTTCCCTGATTTTCTTGAGTCTTCTAGCTAAAATTTTAAAGTAGGTCAGCTATCTCCTGCTATTTTAGGTATCCTTAAAAAAACTGTAGTTCCTGTGAATCATGTCCCTTACTTCAATGTTGCTATTGTTTTCCATTATTATATTTAGAAGGTCCTGGTGTTTACAGATCCCCTGATGTAGAAACATGTTAGGAAATAAGACACGTTAAACAATCGGAAAAAGAAGAAAACACAAATCTATGATAATAACCTTCCTCACATATATATATATATATATATATATATATATATATATATATATATATAATTTGCAAACATGATTCATATGTGTACCATGATTGTATACTTAAGTAATTACAGTCACTTCTGTGAATAACCACAATTAATTCTGTAAGTACTCAAACTCAATGGGATCCTCATCTTTAAAAAGCATTATGGAAGAAGATGGCCTAGTTGGCCATCATTGGGAGGAGAGGCCCCTTGGTCATACAGACTCTATATGCCCCAGAACAGGGGAATGCCAGGGCCATTACGTGGGAGGGGGTGGGTAGGGGAGCAGGGTGGGGACGCGGGAGGGTAAGGGAAAATTTCTGGATAACAAGTGAAATGTAAATGAAGAAAATATCTAATAAAGAGAAAAAAAAAGTAAAAAAAAAAAAAGCATGTTGTGTTTGAAGAAGTTATTTAACAACATAATATGTTATTTTTGCTAAATAAACCAAACAGAAAGTAAAGAAAATATAGTTAATGAACCCAAACTCAACCATGCTGTTATAATTGATCTCTCAAAGCGTAAAGGAAAAGTTCAAAAGAAGGAGATAAGCAATGAATAACACATAAGTACATCTCAATCCACCAGACAGTCAACTTCTTAGAAGGTTTGTTGTCCAGAAGATACTAACATGAGACTCACGCAGTAAATAAAATAAAATAAAATAAAATAAAATAAAATAAAATAAAATAAAACCTACATATGAGATTATATTGCTCACAAACCTATCTTTTTATTTAAATTATTTTATGCACTTAAATTTCAGTCATTGCCCCCCCCCCAATTCCTCCCTTCCACAGGTCCTCATCCCATTCCTCCTCCACCTTGCCTCTGAGAAGGTGCTCTCTCCACGACCAGACTCCCCCCATCCCCAGGGTGTGAAGGATCTCTAGGATTAAACACATCATTTTTAAGCCCATAGAGGCTAAACCAGGTAGATCTCTGCTACATATGTGCCAGGGGCCTCAGATCTGCCCCAGTGTGGTTCGTGGCTCAGTCTCTTGGCACTCCCAGGCGTCTGAGTTAGTTGAGTCTCCTGGTCATCCTTCCTACAGGGTTGCTCTCCCTTTCAGCTTCTTCAATCCTTCCCCTAATTCAACCATAAGATTCCCCTATTTCAGTCCAATGGTTTGGTGTAAGTATCAGCTTCTGTCTCAGGTACTGGTAGGGCTTCTCTGAGGACAGCCATGCTAAGCTCCCATCTGTAAGTATATCAGCATAGTTGTGTGTCAGCCCTACTGACTCTTCCATGAGATGAAACCCAAGCTGGACTGCTCATTGGACCTCCTTTCCTTCAGTCTCTACTCCATTTTTGTCCCTGTAGTTCTTTTAGGCAGGAACAATTCTATGTCAGGAATTTTGACTGTGGGTTAGTAACCCTGTCTCTCCACTTGAGACTCTGTCTACTTACTAGAAGTGGACTTTTTGAGTTTTCTTTCTCCCGTGTTGGGCATTTTGACTATGGTCACTCCCTAATGGGTTCTGAGAGTGTCTCACCTCCCAGGTCTCTGGTACTTTCTAGAGGGTCCCCCCCATCTCCCACTCCCTGTGGCTGCTATTTCCAATTATTCTTTTCACCTTCTGGGCTTCTATCCTATACCCTCTCCCCATATCTGATGTTGTTCTCCTTTTCCCATCACTCTCCCTTCTCCCATCTAGTTCACTCATTCCCTCTGCCTCCCTTAATTATTTCCTTCCCCCTTCTAAGTGGGGTTGGAGCCTCCTCGCTTGGGCAGTTTGTTATACTTCTTAAGATTTGTAGGTTGTATCTTAGGTATTCTGTGCCTTTTGGCTAATATCTACCTATCAGTGAGTACATACCATGCATGTCCTTTTGGATCTGCATTGTCTCACTAAGGATGATATTTTCTAGTTCCATACATTTGCCTGCAAAATTAAGGATGTCCTATATGATCTACAAATGAGAACATATGTATCCGCAAAATTATCTTTTAAATCTGAAGGAGTAAAGACATGCCCAATCTAACAAAAATAACAACATGTATTCTCACCAAATGAGAGAGACAAAGCAAGAGAGAAAGACAGACAGACAGACAGACAGACAGACAGACAGACAGACAGACAGACAGAGACAGAGACTATACTCTGCCCTACTCTATCACTGTCTACTACACTCACTTGAGATTATATTTTGCAAGAGAGTTCTACTAGTAGTCATGAAGCACCAGCCACCCTTCTAGTTGTGCACTGCCCCCAGCACTATGATTACATGCATTTGTAGCCACAACTGTAATGTTTTTTGAATGCTGGCAACTTGAACTCAGGTCTTCATGGTTGTGGAAAAAGTTCTTCTTTTGCTGAGTAAGTTCCTTGCCCACACAGGAATTCCTCAAATTGAAATATATAGATATTGATAAGTGAATTAAATGTCATAAGGTATAAATCTCATGAATAAGAATATCTAAAGAGAGTTTTGGAATTTTGTAATCATGCAAATGTAGATCAGAAAGCCTTCTTATCTCTAATAAGTTGACTAACAAATAAAAAAATTAAATAGAAATGATTGCAAAATTTTAAGTTAAATTAATCTATATCATTCTATATAACACAAGAACGAAATAAGTGAGATTTCAAATATTCTAAGTATGAGGATGAATGGGTTAAAGTTTAAAAAGTTAAAATCACATTCTTTCTGTTTTATATATTTTCATTTCTTTCTGGTTCTGTTAAATTACATAGCATCAATTAGCCTGGAAATATCTTGAGACAGATATGAAAATAGCATTTAAAACATGAGACAAAACCAGGAAAACAGCACCCAAGGAAAATGCAGGGTGAGCTTAACTAAATTTCCTGTCATGAATCTTAAGGAGCTTATAAAACCCAAAATTAGAAGTAAAGAAAAAAAAAATAAACAGAAAAAATAATAAAATGGAATTACCAAGTTATACAAAATATCAGCAAAGAAAAACCAACAAGTAGATTATCATAAAAAGGCTTCAGTAAATAAAATTTAAAAAGTAAAATTCAAAACTAAAATACAAAGATGTTACAGTTGTTACCACAATTGCATCATTGAAATTATACCTTTCTTTTTTTTCTCTGTTATTTTTTTATTTAATCTTTTTTTTAGTCTAGATTTTATCCCCTCCTGATCCACCCTCTGACTGTTCCATACCTCATTACCCCCCCCCCCCATCTCTACTAGCATGTTCCCACTACACACACTCTCCATCCCACCAGACTTCTCCACTCTATGGGGCCTCTATTCTCTTGAGGGGTAGTATCTTCTCTGACTGAGTCTAACCCTGGCAGTCCTCAGCTGTATACGTGTTGGGGGTGTCATATCAGCTGGTGTATGCTTCCTGGTTGGTGCTCCTGTGTTTGGGAGATCTCTCGGGCTAGGTTAATTGAGACTTCTCATCCTCCTAAAGTTTCACACTTCTCAGCTTCTTTCAGCTATTTTCCAAATTCAACCACAGGGGTTAGCAGCTTCTATCCATTGGTTGGGTGTAAATATTTCTATCTGACACTTTCAGCTGCTTATTGGGTCTTTTGAGGGCAGTGATTCCTTCTGGAATCACTGAAATTGTTATGAAAACTAAATACTAACCATCTTGATGACTTAGAAGAAAAGGAAAGTTTTGGACAGGCAGACAAACAGACACACACACACACAAACACACACACACACACACACACACACACACACTTTCTATAACAACAAATCATCAACTTCTGAAGGTTCAGTGAACTCTTCTGTGTTCAGAAGGCACCATATAAAACACACACACACACACATGCAAATATCATATACATACATAAATACAAACATACACAGATCTGGAGGGTATCATCCTGAGTGAGGTAACTCAATCACAAAAGAACTCACATAACATGTACTCACTGATAAGTGGATATTAGCCCAGAAACCTAGATTACCCATGATACAATTTGCTAAACACATGAAACTCAGAGAGAATGAAGATCAAATGGTGGACACTTCGCCCCTTCCTAGAATTAAGAACAAAGCACACATTGAAGGAGTTACATAGATCAAGTATGGAGCTGAAACAAAAGGATGGACCAACCAGTGACTGCTGCAGCCGGGGATCCATCCCATAATCAGCCACCAAGCACAGACACTATTGCATACACCAGCAAGATATTGCTGAAAGGGCCCTGATATAGCTGTCTTGTGTGAGGCTATACCAGTGCCTAGCAAACACAGAGGTGGATGCTCACAGTCAGCTATTATATGGAACACAGGGTTCCCAAGGGAGGAACTAGAGAAAGTACCCAAGGAGCTGAAGGGGTCTCCACCCCTTTAGTTGGAAGAACAATATGAACTAACTAATACCCCCAGATCACATGTCTCTAGCTGAATATGTAGCGGAAGATGGCCTAATTTGCCATCAGTGGGAAGAGAGGCTCCTTGGTCATACAAACTTTATATGCTCCAATACAGGGGAACGCCAGGGACAAGATGTGGGAGTGGGTGGGTAGGGGAGCAGGGCCGGGGATAAGGGAGGGTTTAGCGGACTTTCGGGATAACATTTGAAATGAAGAAAATATCTAACAAAAATTGGAAAAAGAAGACACACAAATATATACATAATAGAGAAATGAATAAGTACACATACACACATACATATATACACATAGAAATTTCTCATCAAAGAAATGCCTATATATTCACACTGAGGTTTATCAAGTATTTTGACATGAAAAAAAAAGCCAATTTCTCTTAAGTTGTTCCTAAAAATTTGTAGATGAGGAACTATCTTGTGCACATCTCTGTGATAATAAATACTGGCATAGTACCAAGAAAAGTAAACTACTGGTTAATGTCATAAAAATCTTCATCAAATAAACTAACAAACAATTCAAAATCACATTAAAATCACATTAAAGACATTGTGTGCATAACCAAGTGGGATTCATCTCAAGGATACAAAGATATCCATTTGCATACAAACACACAAACATAATTCATTATAGCTAGTAAACATGCGAAAAAAGAATGTGTCGGCATCTAATAGATGCAAAAAAAAGCTTTTAATAAAACTGAACATGTGGGTAGTATGCAAACACTGAAGCCTTTTGGTGGTACATGGAATTATTTTGATATAAGAAAGCTCATATTTTATAAATCAACTACTATCACAAAAACAAATGGAAGAAACTGAAAGCTTTCTGAGGTCTAGGATTTGACAAGCATGACAATTTCACCCCAGAGAGGACAAAAAGCAAGGGCAGTTACACAAAGGACAAGGGCCTGGAAAACAAGGAAGCATTTCAGTACTTGGAAGTGGCAAGGTCTTGCAGTTAGAAAACTCCAAAGATCTCAACAAGAAATGATTAGAACTGATAACAAAACTGAAAAACAAGCACAGGGTACATCATTAGCACCAACAATGGTCTGAGAGAGAAATGAGAGAGATTCCAGAATTTAGTAGCTTCAGAAGATAATTTGGAATAATTTTCAACTGAAAAAGTGAAAGATCTGCCAGAGAAAAGTAAAAAACCCAAATGGAAATTAATAAACCAATGAACAAAACAAACAAACCAAATCAACAAATACTAAGAAGTCTACATTCACAAGGTGGAGAAATCAAAATATTTTTAAAAAATGATCTGAAGATTCAGTTAACTATCTATCAAAATAGGAATGAGTTTCTCCATTATCTTAAACTATCTTAAACTTTATATGGAAACACATAAAAAAAAAAACCCTAAACAATGGCATCCACCTTTTAAAAATGTTTAATTTTATGTGTATGGTGCTTTGGCAAAACATATGTCTTTGTACCATGTGCATGCCTGGTCCCATCAGAGGCCAGAAAATTGCATCTGATCTCTAAAACTGGAAATGTAGATGGTTATTAGTTGCTATGGGGGTGATGATGTAGAGGAACGGTAGCTCAGCAACATGGCTACTCTGGAAAAGGATCACATGAAAGAACCCCTAGATCTGTATAATCTGGGTGGCATACAGACCTGCCTTTAATCCCAGGAGACAGAGGCAAGCGGTGTTCTAAATGCAAGGCCAGTTTGGCACACATCTAGTTTCAGGTGCTGAAAAGAAAAGCTTAGGCTCAGATGTGGTGGTACATGCCATGCCTTTTATCCCAGAACTCAGGAGACAGAGGCAAGCAGATCTGTGTGTCCTAGTCAGTGAGCTCATTTGAGTCACTGAGTGCAGAGGCAGTGAGGCGGAGTTGGTGACAGTTCAGTTTGTGAACTTCAGAGGCTGTTTTTGCAGGGACAGTTTTATAGAAACAGGTTGCAGAGAGAGCAATTATAGTAAGAAGTTATTGTATAATACATCGACTCTATGACAGAACTGATATTCTCTTTCTATATGAAATATTAATATGTTAAGTGTATACTGTATGTGAATGCTCTTTAAGATACAATCAGATGATACTCTGTGTCATCTTTAACTTCAATTTTACATTTCTCAACCATTCCTATTTTATATAATTGTCTGAACATACATTTGTGTGTGTGTGTGTGTTTGTGTGTGTGTGTGTTTGTGTGTGTGTGTGTGTGTGTTTCCAAGTCTATATACTAATACTTGTGACCAGACTTTCTTCTAGAACTTGCTATTTAGTTCTTCATATTAAAAGCAGAATGACCAAAGCTATTGTTTCAAGTAGTTTTTTTAATTGGGAAAAATAGATTAAATTATTCCCTATCTTCAGAAGATATTATCCAAGTTGCCTTCTGTGTCTGCATACATTCTTCCTGAAAATTTAAACCAACACAGAGAAAAGATCTTGGGAAACATAGAGGATTCTGAGTGAATCAGACAAGGAAGGATAGAAACTAGTGAGCAACTTACATGGCAGTTACTACCGGGAAAATAGACCTTCCTGGGAAACAAGGAATACTGGTATAAATACATACTTCAACATTACCACAAATAAGGTACAAGTAAATTGAGGTCTTTATATATCTATTTTGTCAATAATTTGTTGATCGCTATTTCGAGAAACCAATTTTTAGCTCTTCTGTGCAGATTAGATAGTAGATAGTGAATATTGGAGTCTGTAGAGGAAGAAGACTGCAAGAGAGTGACAGCTGGACCCACTATATTCTCAAATGGTAAGGCCTAAGAAAATGTGGATAAGTCATAAACAGTGCATATAACAAAAGCTAATGCATGTTTTGTACTAACCATGAATGGTTCTAAGAAGCAGATGCAAACAGCTGCAGCTGTGTAGTTAATGGACCATAGATCTTAATCATAAGTGTGTTGGAAAATGGGCTTTGAATGTTCTCATTAGTTATCAGAACATTGCCTTTGTTTACTTTAACCAAATTTTTATTAATAATATCTAGATATATTTGACAGAGTTCTCTAAAGAAAGAGAAGTAGACTGAATATATATATATATATATATATATATATATATATATATATATATATATATATATATATATGTGTGTGTGTGTGTGTGTGTGTGTGTGTGTGTGTGTGTGTGTGTGTGTGTATGTATGTATATCTTTTCCTTTGAGCTTTCTCATAGGTTGCTCACCTCAAAAAGTACTGTAAACTCTGAAGAGAGGCTCTCATTCAGTAATCCTTACAACGAATACCTTTATAGATATGCTCAGAGATATGTTGATCAGTTGATAAAAGATCCTGCCAAGATGACAACCAATGACAAACACCACATTATTCTTTCCTAATCCAGTTCTAATGACACCTTTCCCAGCTACTTTTATAAATACAATGACAATGTGTAACAGCATTATCAAGAAATCCCCAGTTGGAACTGGTATGAGAATAATAATCCGTTACCAAAAACTAGAAGATGCAACTAATTAATTTATTTTGGGAAAATTATGTGTATATGTTTATGGATAAAACCTAAAATAACCATCAAAATAATAGAATATTTACAGAATCTTCATAATTTATCACTTGGTCTACCTGGGCACCTTCTTTTAAGTGCACAAGCTTTTATACATATAAACATAATTAAAGATAAAAATAAATCTTTTATATAAGCATAATAAAATAGGGACAATAGAGTTTGGTAGTAAACTCTGAGGAGTTACTCCCTGCCTGCTCCCTGCCACATACACACATAGTGGTTGTATCTCCTGGAAGAACTCACTGAACACACTTTTCATTATAATTAAAGCAATAGTAAACTGCATAACACCATAAAAAATGCCTCTGGACAATGTTCTCTCTAGGGTAAAAACCATCCTCTGTGGCCACCACTGTCTCAATAATCCCCAAGTCCTTCTACCTGACAAGGGCCTCAAGCCAGATGTATTCTATTATTTTGACATGAACTTATCCTAACAGTGTGATTTGTGATGAATACTAACCTGTTTTCCAGTTGGTGATGAACATTTGTTTTTGAGTACCTGAGGTCAGCCTTAGCATGCTGAATATTTATGTGACTATTCCTCAAGATGTAAATGACTTCTCCACATGGCACCATTGTATATGTGTTGTCACATACCTTGGCTGGATAGCTAAAGCACATTCCTCTGAAACTCCACTGAGATAGGCAGACAGGAACATTGACTCTTGGATCCACTGAGATAGGCAGACAGGAACATTGACTCTTGGATCCACTGAGATAGGCAGACAGGAACATTGACTCTTGGATCCACTGAGATAGGCAGACATGAACATTGACTCTTGGATTCTCCTGGAAATTGCCTCATAAATCTTGTCCTTTGCTAGTTTAGACTTCTGTCTTTTCTCTGTAATAAATCCTAGTTACAATACAATAACTTTTCTGGCTGTTATAGATCCTTTCAGTAAATCCCCAAGTCAGATTTTAGTCTTGAGAAGTACTAGCATATTCTGTTTAATTATTGTTTTTCTTCCAGAATAAGAAGATGTCCAGTTCTGGCTCTCTAGTAACTGACTTAACACATGACTGGCCTTGGCTCACACCACTCACATGTCAAGCCAGATTTCTCCACAAAGTCCTATATTCCCACTTTTAGTAGAATTGCAGGAAAGAAGATCATTGAAACTTATTGACTTCTAGCTTCGTGGTAGACCTGTAAGCCACTTGATACAATATCAAGTCACCAGAGAAGGGAGTCTCAATAGAGGAACTGCACAATTCAGATTGCCCTGCAGTATTTGCTGTGAGGAACTGATTTGTCTAGATTATTAATTGGTTAGCCCACTGTGTGTGATACCATACCTAGACAGGGGATGCTTTATGAGACAGAAATTATTGTTCTTCCATGATTATTACCCTTGGATTCCTTCCTTGAGTTTCTACCCTGTGAGGTGACTGTGACTTGGAGACAGAAACTATTTTCTTCCCTAAGTTGCTATCACACACACACACACACACACACACACACACACACACACACACACAAACACACACACACACACATACACATGCACCTTCAGACATATGCATGCATGATATTATCTTTAAGATAATAGAAAATTTTGTCATATGGAATAAATCACTTAGCAGCCCTAAGCCTGTTCTTTGAATTCCTTGAATTATAAATTATGTAGTTTTCATCAACTTTGCCAGCTGTTGCCTTCCAAAAGTTGTACCACTTTTACCAATGAATCCAGTAACTATTGTCTTCTCCTTCATCCCTGACACATCTTTTCCTTGTCCTGCCAGGGGGTGTGGTTTCACTTAAGCAGCCATGATCATCTGCCTTTGCTTCATTCTCTAGAAATCAGGGTTTTACGATCAGTTGTTCCTTTTCCAAAATTGCTGTTCCCTCTGAATCCAACAAGAAGCAAACTAAATGCCAAATGTTTTTGTTTTTATTGCTCAAAATAAATAAAATAACATTATTCCCCTTCATGGTAGAGTAAACTTTTTCAGAAATGTTGTTTTATCTGATTTTTCCTTATCTCATATCTCACTGCCAGAACATTGTCTTTTTGAATGATAAAATCCAGGATATTTTTTATTGTTTTTTCACATTGTAGGAAATTACCTTCCAATAGCATGTTCATGATTGATGCCTTTGCCTTTGTTTATGACTTTGGAGCTAATTTTGACAAAAAAAAAACTTTTGACATTTATATATTCTCATCTCATTGCTAAGTCTATGGACAGATTGCTCAATTTCATATAAAATTTTTAATTTGGACTTTGCTCTATATGGTTGTGAGTTGTGTTTATAGCAGCACTGAACACCACCCACCTAAAGTTTCTGCATCTGTTCTGGAAGGGAAAAAGAAAAGTCAAACACATGCCAATTCGTCTCTAAGGCTTTCATTTTCTGTGTTGAATATCATGATTAAAGTGCTTTGCTAAAACACCGAAATTCAATTTTAAGACAACCTAACATTTTATCATAAAATGTAACATTAATTATATAATGACCTCATGCTCCATACCACCGCCAATCAACATTCCTTTAGTGTTTACATTATGTTTTAAAAAATACCATGTTCAAGATTCTCTACTACAAATTGAAGAGGGCATATGTTGTGCTGAAAAGGAATCAGGGATGTGAATGGAAGAGAGACACACAAAGAGGAGAAAGGGGTAAGGCATGCATGGGAAGGAAGTGCTGGGGACGGGGAGAATTAGTAAATCTCCAATTTACATGTTTCAAGTTGTTCCTTCAAATCTCCTATTCCTCTGACCCTCTGCCTCAAATATGCACGCACGCGCGCGCACACACACACACACACACACACACACAAACATACACTCACAAACATACATCACATGCACAAATAGCACATTCACACACATGAACACATAGTCACACAAAGACACACATGAATGTATTCACATATATAGAGAGATACATACATACATACATACATACATACATACATACATACTCTCACAGTGGCACACACATGTATGCATACATACATATAAACATGAACACTCATGTACACACATGATACACACATGTCTACACTGTCACACAAAGAGACAAACATACAAATATGCACATACACACAATCATATTGATATACACACACAGCAATAAAAATTCACACTATACACAGACGAAGAGGGAGAGAGAGGGAGAGGGAGAGGGAGAGGGAGAGGGAGAGGGAGAGGGGTATTCATTCTGGGCTTGGCACTTTTCTGCTTGCTCTAAACAGTGTACTGAATAAATCAGGACTACCAAAAAACCCAGTGTGCTCATACAGATGGCAGAGATGTACACATAGATGAGCAAGCACCATCTACTAGTCAAGGATAAAGGCTTGAAAATTAACTTTGCTATTACTTGTATTTTAGACATCCAGAGTACAGATCTGTAAGAAAATGAAGACCTGCATTTGTAATCCAAGAGTATGTGATACTCTTAGAGTCTTACATCAAGTACTCAATTTTCCGATAATCAAATGAATCAATGTTAGTTTACTAACTAGGGAAATAATATATAACAAAGGATTATAAAAAGAAATATTCATTTAGCTCACTGTGCCTACATCCATCCATCTATGGCACTGGACTGATCCTTTGGGGAAATGTATAAATCCCAGTGATCAGGAGCCAAGCATTGTGTTTCAAAGAAACCATGTATATAGAGGCTATGATAGCAACATGTCTTTTTTCTAAAAGAAAATGTTATAAAGAAATATAACATTTATGATTTCCTTTTATATCCACTTTTAATGGCTATATTATGTACATGTATTAATGCAGATATGGGCATAAGTGTGCAGGATACCCGTGTGTGTGTGTGTGTGTGTGTGTGTGTGTGTGTGTGTGTGTGTGTGTATGCATGTATGTAGAGACCGAAGGTCCACATCAGGAATTGTTTTCTATGGTCTTCTACATCATTCATCAAGGCCCGGTCCTCTCAATCACACACAGAGATCTGCACTGTGGTTGTCTTGTCAACCAGGTTATTCTGACGATGCCTTATCTCCATCTACTATATAACACATAACTGGCAATCAGCATTCCCACTATAACTGCTGTAGTAACAGCAGTCCACCATGCCCACCTGGCATTCTCATGGTTTACTGCAGAACAATACCCAAGTCCTTATACATATGCATCAAGCCTTTAACTGCTGAGCCATCCCTAAATCATACATTCATGATTTCTTAATGCAATGTATTATAGTAGCAAGTTCTCCATAAATGTTATCAACTTAATTTGCCATAATACTAAACATGGAGGAATGTATTCTCTCAAAATGAGCCCTCAGTTTTCTGAATAATGACTCACATTCCTTAAATTATAAATTAAACAAACAGCATGATTTCTGTCTTAGGCTTCTTACAGGTGGCTGTCATATCACTGTTCTGCAGAAAATAATTGTTAGAAGTTTTTATTTGAAATAAATATTAATTTAGTTAATATTTTGTAAACACACAGATAAATGTTCTTGGCTTTAATATCAATTAATTGTTTTATCAATTGCTTTCTCATAGCAATGAAATAACATTGAGCTTTCAACAGTTATAAAATAGCAGCAGGAGTTACAATGTCATTTTCCAGAAAAAAATAAAAGTAACAAAGAATGAAAGCAACCCAGTGACAGATCTGCAATCTGAACCTGAGGTTAGTGCTTCACGGCCTTTGTTAGAGCTGGAAATGGCAGCTTCTTCCTTTTCAGCAATCACTTGAGAGGAGGCGAACACAGAGGCTGCTGCTGACTTGAGTTGGGGGCATAGAAATGGCAATCAACACATTGCAGAAAACAAATGGATGCAAGTGATGCGGGGCTTCAGGGGGTGGGGTGGGTCATGCAGTTCATCCATCCATCACATAACCAGCCCAAATTGCTACTTGTCCTTTCCATCCACTGAATAGATGGAAATTACTTCTCAATCTTCATACAGAGACACAAGTCTGGATACTATAAATGATCTAAGTGCAAAAACTATGGCGAAGAGTTTGATGAAATTGTAACTAGGAAACAGTTTGCAATGAATTGTGTCATTGTTGAATTTAAATATAGTTGAAGTTTCCAGTCACTTAACATGAATACAGGATTCTACCTAGATTTATTTTTTTAACACATGTTGGGTTTACTTATTATTTTTCTGAAAATAGTTAATTATTAAAATGTTTTAATTATTTGAGGTATATTATTAATGAATTTATTATATGTCATGTTTTACATGAAACCCCCTCGAGAGTAAACAGCTGATGTTGTGATGATGGCTTCCCAAGAGAAAGATTAAGCCACAGAGCATCTCCCCACATCCTTACATCCTGCATCAAGCCAGTGCATCTAATTATCAGGGTGTAGCTGCTCGGTTGATTCTTTTTGTTTTTGTTTTTGTTTTTTTGTTATTATAAATATGGGTGGAAATTTTTAGAAAATCAACCAGCATTTTTAAATTACAAAAGTCATTACTATAAAAACATCATTGTCAAAAAAAAGAAAGAAAGAAAAGAAAAGAAAAGAAAAGAAAAGAAAAGAAAAGAAAAGAGAAAGGAGGAAAAAGAGAAGAGAAAGAACAAAAGAAAGATAGAAAAAATTAGACTGAAAAAGCGCACCTCATCACATATCAGGGCAAGCATAGCATTTTACTATGCAATGGGATGACTCTTCATCTAGATTCATTGAATTGATTCTTCTCCCTGACAACTTCACCTAGAAGACAATTCTAAGTAGCTTCTTGATAGTTGGCCTAGAAAGTTCTATTTATTTAACAATTAGTTCTTTCAAGGTGGTTGTCTTCATAGTATATCTTCAGACCTAATAACCTCCTTTTCTCCAGACTACTTCTTAAGATGGCCTCAAACCAAAGAATAGATAGAGAAAAAGTGGTCCACTTACACAGTGAAATATCACTTGGCTATTAAAGACAAAGAAATCATGAATTTTGCAGGTTCATCATCAGCATTTGCTTCTGAGTAAACTTGGAGTATAAATAGTATTTCCAGGCATAATGGTCTAAGACCAAACACTAACAAACTCACTCAAGACAACTTGGTAAGTCCAGACATGAATTTTGCAAGTAAATGGTTGGAACTAAGAAATATCATTCCAAGTGAGGTAACCCAGACCCCAAAGGACATGCGTGGTATGTACTCACTGATAAGTGGATATTATATTACTCATGATACACACCACAGACATAAGGAAGTTAAAGAGGAAGGAAGGCCCAAGTGAGGATGCTTCAATCCCATTTAGAAAGGGGAAGAAACTAGTCATGGGAGGTCAAGCAATGGATAGAGGTCGGGACCCCAATGGAAGAGTTACGGGAAGAATTAGAGGAACTGAAGGGGAGGACAATCCCATAGGAAGATCAACAATGAGAACTAACCTGGACCTCTGGGAGTTCCCAGTGCCTGAGCGACTAACAAAAGAGCATACAAGGGCTAGTCTGATTCACTCAGCACATATGTAGCAGAGGGCTGCCTTGTCTGGCCTTAGTAATAGAGGATGTACATAATCCTGTAGAGACTTGATGCCCTGAGGTGAGGAATACAGAGAGGTAACTTCTTAGAGGCTAAGCAGAGGTGGAAGAACTCTGGGGGAAGGGGGTGCAGAGCAAGGAGAGGGGCAGCATTTGGGATGTAAATAATTAAAATAATTAAGTAATTTAAAAACGACTGCCCACAGGTTCATCATCAGCATTTGCTTCTGAGTAAACTTGGAGTATAAATTGTATTTTCAGGCATAATGGTCTAAGACCAAACATTAACAAACTCACTCAAGACAACTTGGTAAGTCCAGACATACTTGTGAAGTACTAGTCACATGTGTTTTTCTTGAAGTCTGGGAATATCACCCTGTTCCCATAAGGAGTCCCCACTTAATATGTATCTGAAGAGAATGCAGAGGCAATGATGATAAGAAAAATCTAATGTCATTACTATGTGCTATACCAGCATAAATATTGTGTTTGCTCCTCTGGCCTCTAGGGACATTATGCATGGATTCAAAAGCACATATATACAGGCAGTCAAATGTTCATACACACAAAATAAAATAGATATAAAATTAAACTGAAAAGACAATAAACTATTCTCGAAAGTACTGTATAGGGGTTGGAGAGATGACTAAGTGATTAAGAACACTGACTGGTCTTCTAGAGGTCCTGAGTTCAATTCCCAGCAACCACATGGTGGCTCACAACCATCTGTAATGGGATCTGATGCCCTCTTCTGGTTTCTGAAGCCAGCTACAGTGTACTCATATACATTAAATAAATAAATCTTTAAAAAAAATAAAGTACTATATAATAAATATTCTAGAATTCCAGAGACAAGTTAGCATCCAAGATACAATGTGAATATCTGCAATAAAAGTGTAAAGTTGTGAGCTGTATTAATGATGTTAAATTAAGATATCATCATTAAAGAATTTTATCATGATAAAAACATGATAATATGTACCAAGTACAAACTATGATGACAGAGCCTACTATATGCCAAGGTTACAAATTACTTACTTTGGTATTACTTATGTCCTCAGATCCTTGAAGGATGCTATGGTATAATATTAGTACAAAAATAAATGATATCATAAAAAGTGATAGTTAAGTCAAAGAAGTGTAAGACATATACCCAAAGAACAAAGAACATTGCATTTAAAAATGTTTGTAAGTAGAAAGAGTGCCTTTAAGACAAAATCCAAGCATGGTAAAGTCAGGACATCTACTAGAGACTGTTTTTACTACAAAGCATCATGTGTCTTTGCATAACTTTATTTTTATATTTTCACACAAAGAGAAGTGTATTGAGTTTACAGCAGCATCTGACAGTCTGGAAATGGTCTGACAGTCATTGAAAGAAGACTCCAGACTCTAACAGTTGGCAAAGACAAAGAACACTTATTCTGCAGAAACACCCAGCATGTAAAGTTGACCATGCAAGAAATATATCATCAAACATAAGGGAAGGCCTTTAAAAAAAACAGTTTAGGGTTTTTCCAGGTATAGATAGGTCACATTCATTAGAATTAGTTGAGCATATGGTATGGGATATTTGTACAATTCTGATTAGTGTTGAGGAAAAGAAAATTTTTCTTTTAGAAAAGTTTCCCATATCTCTTATAACTCCCAGTCCAGATGTCAGAACAACTGCTGGTTGGCTCCCCTTTTACTGTGGTTTTTCCAAAAAGCTTAGACTGTTCTGGGAAATTGAGGCTTAACCACTAATGTGGTTGCCCATTCTAAAAGAGTGAGTAAGCCAGGCGTGGTGGCACATGCCTTTAATCCCACCACTAGGCAGGTAGACACAGGCGGATTTCTGAGTTCCAGGCCAGCCTGGTCTACAAAGTGAGTTCCAGGACAGCCAGGGATACACAGAGAAACCCTGTCTCAAAAAACCAAAAAAAAAAAAAAAAAAAAAAAAAAAGAGTGAGTAGGTTCTCCGGGTCTATGCATCCACCATGGCCAGCAGAGCAATGATTCAAGGGAAACAAGAAGACAGTTTGGGTCAACCGCATTGATTAATATAGATAATTTCCTGTCGACTAAGGTTTTATAATTTAATTGCTTATTGTGATGTAATATTGTAAAGAATTTAATTGTAAGCCACATGGAAACTAGCAGCAGCACTGATATATAACCTGATATCTTGGGAATTTTTGTTTTCAATCTCAAATATATGCATTCTATATTATTCTTTAATGATTTTAATGGAGTCCTCTGAAAAGGGTAGCATAAAAAGATGTAAATAAACAATATAGGATAATACTTTTGAGAAAAAAAATCATCTAGCATGAGCTAAGCTGGTGTTTTGTCCCATGGGGTGTCTTCAGTGAATACATCAATTCATCTCCTGCTTCCATTTTCTTTGGTTGAACCCTCTGGATCACCATTAACAGTTATTTTGAATATCAATCCTAATGGCATGCCATGTAACTCACCCATTAACAACACACTACTAAGGATAATACATTATTAATTTTTCACTTCTGCTTAATAAATATTTATATCTTAAATATATCTGCATATATATTTAACAAGTTCTTCTATTCAATTTTCAGTGTTCCATTCAACATCATTAACCACTGTACTCTCATGGTACTCCTGTGATTGTCATTTATTCATTTCAAATCTTTTCATTTCCCCAAACAGAAATTCTACAACCATTCAGCAGTAATTTTTCAGGTACTGGCAAACACTAGCATACATGTTGTCTCTGTGGATTTTCCTACCAGGTCTGTTCATATGTAGTCATGCCTCAGAATGTCAGTCCACTGTATAACTGAATAAATTCCCAATACACACATAATTTTTTTTATCCATTCAGTTGTTGGTGACCACTTAAGATTGTTTTTACCATTTACCTGTGGATCACACTGCAAAGAACCTCGATATCCAAGAATATATTCTGATCATTGTGGTTTGGTTTTGTTTATTTGTTTGTTTGGAGTTTTCTGTTTATCTGGAATCATTCTAACAGTTGTGAATTGGAATTATACTGCACATTCCATCTTCACAGTTGCACTTTTATTGAGCAGTAAAATTTAAGCTGACTTTTACTTATAATTCTAGTAGTCATTTATTGCATCTTTATTTTAATGCAAGACCCTTGTGTGTTATATTTTCACTTATCCCTGTGCTCTTTTGTTAAGAATTACTAATTCCCAAAGCTTTTCTGAGACCTCAGAAGTATGGTGGTGTTTTACTCTCATCTACTAGAAAGAGATTGTCCTGCCAGAGATGTCTTTATTTAAAATGAGATTCACAAAGACTTTTAAAGACGGTGCTTCATTTCTTTTTAGAGTTTAGTTTGCTCATGAGAAATATGATCTGTATTTTGTTATACACGATCAGACTTTAGATTTCCCCAAAACTTTTTTAATAAAAGAAAAATATAAAGAAAACTTTTGTTTTTAACTCAAGGCATTAAAATATCCATATTGCTAGTGTATGCTTTTGAGAGTTTTTATTTTAGAGCATGTCCCTGATTAACAATTAGTGTTAATTTTCAGTATGATGGTAGGTTTTCTACATTAAATATAAGAAATGACTTTTTACATTCTTGAAAATACAAAAAGAAGTTTGAATCTCCATTTATAAGTTTAAGAAAGATCTGAAGAGAAGAAACCCAAGAAGAATTAAAACTAAAAGGCTCTGTATACTCCACCAGATAGCACATGCTGACCATTATAGATCGTATGTGCATATGCAAAAGTTAATAATGAAAGTTGCAACTCAAATGTCAGGGTCAGCATTATCCAGCTTATACCAGTGTGGGTCTGGAATTGACTGTGTTATGGTAATGGACAGAAATTCTGGGGACACTCTTCTGTCTAAATGTTCTCTTAATCATTGAGCAAATAAATTGTAAGACAAGAGTACATTACTTGAAAAAATTCCAAAGAGGGGTCAATACAGCTTTAAGACAAAGAAATAAGGGAAATAAAACAGGGTATGAGAAACAGGAGGCAGAGAGAAGTCCTTGAATTAGAAGTGAAGGGGGTTCTTCCAGCTCTAAAACAAACAATCTCATCACTGCTAGATGAAGAGCCCTGCTGACCAGCCCTTCCTTGTAACTGAGGCTATATCTACTTTACTTCTTTGTGCTTCAAACTTCATGGCCATATATAATCATAAAATATAGAGAAAAATATAAATATAGAAAGTAGATGCATGAGACAGGCTTAATCAGAGTTAACATTCAGACACAGAAGATTTATATGACCTGTTTCCTCCCTGCTCAGGAACAAACATGAAATCCAGTGATGAAGCATAACTATCTCCTAGATTCCGTTAGCACTCGAAGATTCTACTGCACCATCAAATAAATGAAAACATTCGATTATTTGGTTTCATGTTTAGGTTCTATTTTGGTTTTGTTTGAATGGTTGGTTTAATTGTTGTTGTTTGACTTTTTTTTTCTCCCTCTTGGTGTTAAATTTAAATAATATATGCATGTAATGCACATATGACTCATAAGACAACCTGTGGGAATCAGTTCTCTTCTATTACCACCTAAATCCTGGGACTTAGATTCAGAGAATAAAGTTTGGTGGCAAGTGTTCTTGCCCACTGAGCCAGCTAACTGAGCCCTTTTTTGATGTTTCAGTTGGTCTGGAAGAAGGTTGATATAACGTGCATTCTAATACTGCACATATATTTTTAATGCAATAATTACATTGTGAAACATTTATTTATTTATTTATTTATTTATTTGTTTATTTATTTATTTATTTATTTTCAACACAGGGTTTCTCGGTGTAATTGGCCTGGCTGTCCCAAAACTCACTTTGCAGAGCAGGCTGGCCTTGAACTCAGAGATATGCCTAACAAATACTGGAATTAAAGGGGTGTACCACTACCACCCTGTATGAAATGTTTATTAAACATGTGCTTTACAGGGGAGTCATAACATAGAAATGATCAGCTCAAATTATTTGGAGATAGGAATAAAGAGACAAATATAAAACTTTTCTGCAACTTCATACAGGAAATCCAAGAGTAAAAATAGTGACAAGAACATATGTCCTAATTGCTCTCACATCACAACCAGCTTTAAGCATGCAGAGAACATGACTCACAACATTTATCCTGTCTTATCAGAATGTCTCAGGAGAGGAATGAGATCTAAAAGATACTGCCTGATCACAGCCATATAGAGCAACAGACAGTTAGCACTTTGATAAAATAAAATAAAAATAAAAACTAACATTTTATCTCTAAAGAGAAAGTAATTAAATATATATGGAGAAATAGGATATTATTTATCTTATCGATAGAGCAATGTTTCTTTCATTTCAGCTAGTGCTCCATTATAAAAGGTTACTTCTAAAAGGTTAGAGGAATGATGTCTGGGGTTCACTGCTTAAAAGTCTTCAATTCAATGAGGAGGGATGTCTCTGGAGGTAGATGTCAGGTTGAAAGTCAAAGCCTCTGGGTACAAATGACTGAAAATCTGGATGTGCCACTAATTTGACCAAGTCAACCAACATTCAAATTTAATTTTTTTCTGTAGCTTGTTTCCCTCTTGAAGCCTGGTTTGAATGCACATTTTTTTTATTCTAGAAAATTAAGTATCAAATAAAAAATTATGAACTTGAACTGCTAGTATTATGACTAGTCTCTCATTCATTCATTGGGTTACATCTTTGAATCCCAAGTGGAATACTGTAACATTTAAGACATAGTCTTATGCCCAGGTATCATTTTATATATTCATTTCCAATAAAGTTAGATGTGGGCAGGCTTTGTTTAAGGGAAGTTTGTACATCAACACTTTTAAAACCTAATAGTCACTATTAAGTACTAGAATATATAGAAAGCCTTAATACTAAGCCTGTATCACAGTCCTTATGGTAAATCAAAGTTTAAGATATTTAGTGTTATAAAATAAAAAACTGGATTATTAATCATTTTAAATACAATTAAATTATTTAGATATTTCCAAAATATATGGTAGACAAAACTAGGATATAAACTTTGGTATGCTGAATATCTTAGTTGGAGTTTCTTTTGTTGTGACAAAACACTATGACCAAAAAGCAAGTTGGAGAGCAAAGAGTTTAGTGACTTTACCCTTGTACATTACAGTCAATTACTGAAAGAAGTTATCACAGAAACTCAAACAGGACATGAACCTAGACAGGAACTGATTCAGAGACCATAGAAGGGTACTATTTACTGGTTTGTTTAACCTGCTTTCCTAAAGAACTCAGAACCTCCAGACCAGGGATAGCATGGTCCATAATGGGCTGGGTATTCCCCATCAATCATACATTAAGAAAATATTCTACAGGCTTGCCCACAACCTGACTTTAACTTAGATCAGAGCCCTTAGGATCTAAAAGCCTCAAGGAAACAACTAGAATCCTGACACGGAAACCATGAGGAGACAAGTAATAGTCAGACCATAATGGTAACTGATATATAAAGAGTTCCTGTTTGGGCTGGATGTCCTTTTCTCTGTTCCTTGTACACTGGAAAAAAATGTAAGACTATACCAATGCCTGGCAAATACAGAAGTGGATGCTCACAGCCATCTATTGAATGGAACACAGGGCCCCCAAAGAAGGAGCTAGAGAAAGTACCCAAGGAGCTAAAGGGGTCTCCAACCCTATAGGAGGAACAACAATATGAACTAACCAGTACCAACCAGTGCTATGTCTCTAGTTGCATATGTAGCAGAAGATGGCCTATTCGGCCATCAATAGGAGGAGAGGCCTTTGATCTTGCAAAGATCATATGCCCCAGTACAAGGGAATACCAGGGTCAGGAAGTGGGAGTGGGTGGATTGGGGAGCAGGGCAGGTATAGGGAGCTTTGGGGATAACATCTGAAATATAAATGAAGAAAATATCTAATAAAATCCTTTTAAAAGACTTTGTGCATCCATTCAAAAAAAATTAGAGGTGTCAGTTGATTGTATTAAAATCAAACTGAAAATATGTCTTGTTAAAGTTTGCCATGAGCAACTGTGGAAAAAAGAGAGACCAAATGACTATGAGGCTTTGTGATGTATATGCTTCGTGATGGTGGCAAAATCCAAACCAAGAGGTGACAGGGAAAGAAATAAACAGGTATCACGTTCTTGTCAGTCAGTTATGCTGTTCACAAAGATGTGACGGATGATGAGAATGAAGGACCAGTGAAGCAACAGCACCTGGAAAGAGTGCCGAAGGACAATAGGAATAAATATGGAGATAGGGGGCAAAATCACTTCAAGGCTGTGCAAAGACACTGCCCCCAGAGTCTCACTCAATTTACCTTTCTTACTCCAGGTATTACATGTAATCTCCTTCACTCATATTTTCTCTCTTGTTCTTCCTAGCTATTTGTTATGTCTTCTAATATGGTTTACACAAAGCCTGATCCTTCATAGTTTAGTGTGTTGATTTTATGATCCTCTCATAAATATCTTATGATTTTAAGATAATATTTTAATGCTTCTTTGAGAATTTCATACAATGTATTTTCACACAGTTCCTCCTCCCCCTACTGTTCACCTGTCCACCCTCTCTACTTTTACATTCTTTCTCACCCATCTTTGAGAAATTTTGTTTGTTTTTCATCAAGTCCAGTTTGTCTTACCCTCCTGTTCTTGAGAGTGGGAGCCTGCCCAGTGTATGATCAAAAAACAAATGTCACACTCTTAATGAAAGTTGATTCTCCCTCTCAGAAACTATCAAATGCCCATAGCCTCACAGCTCATGGGGGCTCTTCTTGCCAACTGCACTTACTCAATGCTAGAGATTGTTTGAACCAAGCTTGTATGGTTCACATGCATGCAGTCACAACCACTGGGAGTGCATTTGTGCACCTACCCCACTATGTTCACAGAGTCTGTTTCCTTAAAGTTACTTACAACCTCTAGGTCTATGATGTTTCCTGAGTCTTAGGGGGAGGGATCTGGTATGTATATCCAGGAAGGACAGAATATTCCACAGTTTCTATCTTTTTACCCACTTTCAAGGTTGTTCATTTTCTATGATAATTTGCACATGGAATGACCCACCCCAACACACATACCAATGCTCAAGTGCCATAAACTCTTTTTTGTCAGTCTTTACCACTATTAGATCATAGTGGGGCCTTTAAAAAGTGGGTCCTAATATAAGGAAACTAGGTTACTGGACCACTCCCTTGATGGACTTCACCCCTAGCAGATAGTTTGACCTGGGGATATTTCAACATATTATACTTACCAAGATGATCTTACTTAACCAAGGCCCAAAGCAATGGATTAGTAACTACAGTCTTTAATCTCTGCTTTTATGATCCAAACAGGAAGGAAACTTTCTCTAACTTTATTATTACGGCACTTTGTTACTGTGACATAACATTCACTTCCCATATATAAGTGACAGTAGCTTAAATCAAAATGATTTAGAAAGTTTAATATTTCTGTTTTGTGTATATTCATGCAATGTTTGAGTTATGTTTCTGTCAATATGTGGTGCTTTTAAACAGATAGACCAATAAATGTTGAAATTAAAAGCTATCAGACAAATTGTATAAAATTTCCTTAGAAAGCTCCAAGACCTTAAAATAACAAAGATTTTAGATTATTTATAGGTTGGTTTCAATTACACTTCCGAAGGTATTAAAATATCAACTAGATCAAGACTTTTTAGATAACTATGCATTAAACTATCTTAGCTATAGAATGTTACAATTTTTTTGTGTATTAGTGGGTTCTACACAATAAATTATAAGTACCCTAAAGCTAGATATTGAATGGTAATTCTAATTATCTTCCTTATTGCCCAGACCATCATAAAACCTAGAATAAAAGTCTAATTAAGTATTTTGTATAAAAGCAAATGTTCACAGCCAACCATTGGACTGACCCCAGGGTCCCCAATGGAGGAGTTANTTTTTTGTGTATTAGTGGGTTCTACACAATAAATTATAAGTACCCTAAAGCTAGATATTGAATGGTAATTCTAATTATCTTCCTTATTGCCCAGACCATCATAAAACCTAGAATAAAAGTCTAATTAAGTATTTTGTATAAAAGCAAATGTTCACAGCCAACCATTGGACTGACCCCAGGGTCCCCAATGGAGGAGTTAGAGAAAGGACTGAAAAAGCTGAAGGGGTTTGCAACCCCAAAGGAAGAACCACAATATCAACCAACCAGATTCCCAGAGCTCCCAGGGCCGAAACCACTAAGGGAAGATTACATATGGAGAGACTCATGGCTCCAGCTGCATATGTAGCAGAGAATGGCCTTATTGGGCATCAATGGAAGGAGAGGCCCTTGGTCCTGTGAGGGCTTGATGCCCCAGTGTAGGGTAATGCAATGGCAGGGATCCAGGAGTGGGTGGGTGGGTGGGGGAACACCCTCACAGAAGCATGGCGAGGGGCAATGGGGATAGGGAGCTTCCAGGTGGGAAGCTGGGAAAGGGGATAACATTTGGAATGTAAATAAAAAAATAGACAATAGAAAGAAAGAAAGAAAGAAAGAAAGAAAGAAAGAAAGAAAGAAAGAAAGAAAGAAAGAAAGAGGGCAAGAAAACTACACATTTATAAGTAGACAAATAAATGGATAGATAATATAAAGGCAACTGTTAATAAAAGGTGATAGATTATGAATAGGTAGAAAGAGTTAAGTAGATAGGTAGGTAGGTAGGTAGGTAGGTAGATAGGTAGGTAGGTAGGTAGATGATAGACAGATGCATTGAATTGTTCTTGGTTTATGTGAACAAAGTAAACCTTACTTTTCAAGTAAGTTCCTTGAATCACAAATAGTTATAGGTCAACCCACAATGATGGGTAAAGAATAAAAAAGATCCCTGAAATTCAGTGGTTTTATGAAATACTCTTCATCTCAACACTTTCAATATAAATTAAAATCAGTTCTTAAAACTGAGAATGTAGCATCCTTTTTCCTGAATCTTCTTTTCTCCTTGTATCAGATGCATGGGGCTCAGTGCCTGTATTAGGATTTTGATGCCATATTAATGTTACTTCCGTGTATCTCTAGTAATTTTCTTATAAACAAGCATGTCCTTTTCATCTCATATGTGCATTTATGATCCTAGGAAATGTTGTGACATTGGTTTTCAAAGTTCAAAGTTAAAATGACAATACATTTTCCTTTACAAGGAGAATATTCTGTTAATTAAGCAAAGTCTTGGTGGGAAAAGTTACCTCCCCCACATGTCACCAACACCAGTGGATGCTAATGATTGATGAGGCACATCTCTCACTAAAATTCTGTACTAACAGAGATACACAGAGACAAATGGATTAATGCAAATATCTGTACTATAGAATGAGGCAAATAGGGTTTAGAACAACCATATCATCTACAATTCAATAGACTGAATCAGAGCTACTCAATTTGTACGAATTCTTTTTTATTACAAAAGTCAATTCAGTTATATTAATATTAAAAATGTCGAGTGAGAAATTTAGTTAGGTTTAATAATGCTATGATAGAATAGCACATGCAAATGAAAATTGGGAAGGATGTATTTTGGTTTATACCTCCAAATTGCAGTCTACCAATAAAGGAACTCGTGACAAGAACTCAAGCTGGGCTTTCCTCTATGAGTTGTGTTGGCCATGGTGGGACCTGGAGGAAAGAGCTGATGAGGAGGCCATGGAGGATTTCTGCTTACTATCTTGATTCTGGCTTGTTTTCATATAGAATTCTGGACCACCAGCCCAGGGCTGGCACTACCCACAATTGACTGAGCCCTCCTCCATCAGTTACTAATTGAGAAAATGCTTTACAGGTTTTCCTACAGCCTGAACTTGTGAAGGCATTTTATTAATTGATGTTGCCTCCTCTCATATGACTTTAGCTTATTTCAAGTTGATATAAAACTGTCAACCACAAGAGATAATGTATTGTGAAGATGAAATAAAGTTATAAGCATACAGAGACAGTGATAAGTACAGTACCCCAAAATTTGGCTGTTTACTTAGATCATTTTTGCTGCAAAGGTATGTTCAAATTATAGACTGTATCAAGTCCTCCTTGAATGAAACGTATATGCTATTTCTTATTTATTTGAATTTGTACTCAGTAATCATTCTGTGTACATATATAACTGCATGAACTTAATATGTAATGATTATAACAATGAACATTTCTGACATACCCATCACATCATTTATGTCTTCGTGTTGGAAATAGTATTAGTTCCTTTTTGTTGTTGAGATAAAGCACCACAGCAAGCACAATTCATAGAAGAAAGGCTTTATTTGGATAGTTTGAAAAGGAAAGTCCACAATGAGAACAGTCATGGCAGCAGGCAGCTCATAGCAAGCAGCTGAAATAAGATTGAGTAATCCCACCTTCAACCAGAAACACACAGCAGACAGAAAACTGGAAGTGGAGCAAGGCTATGTATTCTAAAAAGCCCATCTCAAGTGAAGTCTTCAGCGATGCTGCACTTCCGGATTACATCCTAAACAGAGCCACCAACTGGAGAACAAGTTTTCAAATACCTGAGCCCACAAGAGACATTTCTAATTCTATACACCATAGGTACATTCAAAATTCTCCCTATTATCTGTTTTAAGACACAAAGTGAGTTGTCACCCATAGTCATGCTACTGTCATACACCACATTAGGGATGCTGTCCATGTTTAATTCTAAGCCTCTTCCCTTCAGCATTTGCTCAATTCAGTATCCTGATTTAATTTTCTTAGCTTCTATTTCATATTGTCTCTATAAAATCAACATTTTCTGCAGCTCTTACACAAGCATAAGCATATTCAATCTCCCAAGGACATGGTTTAGTTGTTCAACTTCCTATCTATAAACTCCCTTCAATGACATGGGTGGAATCTGAGACATTTTCCTCCAGTTTTTGTTAATTGTCACAGTTGATTAAAAAATAATATTTAGGTGGAAAGATAGATATGGATTAATACCAGATAAAACAAAAATTAAAATGGAGGCACTTCATCCACATTCACAGTACATCTTAAGAAAATATTACAAAACATTTTATTCAATGTGAACAGAAATTGCACATGCTGAGTTCACTTTGTTTGGTGAGTTTTGGAGTGGGTTTTGATTTTAATATATTTTGGAGGCAATGATAGCTATGCAATTCGATTGCGTGAAATTGTCTTATCTGAAACTGAAAACCACCAGCTCAGATTTTCCTGGAACCTGACCAAAACCAAGGTACTTTTCTTCTGCAGTAAACTCTAAAAGCTGAAAGTTGCATGTAAGTTAGCAAATCTGAAGGAAAACTTTGACAGATTTGCGGAAACAATCTTGCTGATATTCTTAGGTTATTTCAAAACTGAGAAGCTGTTTATTACAAAAAAAAATTCCAACTTCAAAATTACTTCGGGCTTCACTTTGAAATCCAGCTGGGGAAGAAATAACTGTAGATCTACTTGGAGTTACACAATTTAATTTTCAGTAAGTGCTTGCAACTTACCAGCAGGACACTGCTAAGTATCAGGAAAACATGGCTTGAACAGCTCCAAAACCTTTGCTGGTGTCTATTGTCATGAATAACGGGATTTAATCTTAAACTAAAATCAATCTGAATTAAGTGTAAACATTGTATTTACTTTTATACAATGGTGTAGGATAATCAAGATTTGTAGAATTTGTGATGTGCATATGTGTGTGTGTGTTTGTGTGTGCATGTGTTTATATGTATTTTGTATGCTTATATTGTGTTTATATATGTGTTTGTGTATATTTCTGTATGTGCGTGTGTATGTGTTTGTGTGCATGTACAGTATGCACATATGTTGTGTGTGTGTGTGTGTGTGTGTGTGTGTGTGTGTGTGTGTGTATGTGTATATGTGTTTGTCTTAGGACAGACTAGGTAAACAGATGTCATTGGGACAGACTAGGTAAACAGATGTCATTGCTGTCATTGCTAATGATGATGTTTCAGAGAATATTAGAATGAAAAGTGGTATTGGCATTGAATTTACTATAATTATTTATAATTGAAAGATGCTTCATTACATGTATGTTTTGTCTCTGTAAAAGACACTGACTTCCCAGTAGAGCATCCAGGACTAATAAAAACATATCAATCTGGATCTGCTTAGGTCATTTACAGACATCATTCAAAACAGGTAAGAGACTCTTTATTGGAGCCAGAATTTTGTAATGCTATTCATAATAATCAACATGAGAAATTGTGGAATATATAGATTTTATGTAAATTAAATTAAATAATCCTAGAAGTATAATTTTAGTTTAGTTTTTTTATTTTGTTTTGTTTTGTTTTTTTGCCTATTGAGGCAAGTTTTGGTTTATAGCTCAAACTGGCTGGAACTCACTATGTGGCTGAGTCTGTTCTTAAATTTACTATCATCCTACCGCTACCTCCTGAATGCAGAGGTCCAAGCACTTCTATGCCAAAATACTTTTCTGAAGTTACTTTAAAGTTGGCAAATTTTATTTGTCAAATGTAAATGCATAGATCACCAATGCTGTACCAGAGAAGACTGAAAAACACAAGTACAAAGATGTTATTAATACAATTCATACGTCTTTGTTATTTCTTTCTTTCTCCACTTTTTTCTTTCTTTTTTATTTTTTCTCTTTTCTTTTTTATTTCTTTCTGGTTTTTTCTTTTTCAGTATAGAAAATGTGTATTCCAATATTTTTAGGATTTTCTGTTTGTTATTTCTAAGCCCCAATTGTGTCTCATTCATGCTGTTCCAAATTGCATGTGCCTAGCTATGGAGTCATTCTCTGAGGCAGCCTATCAGCTGCCACACCTCCAAAGAAGAATGGCTCTCCCTTTCCCAGTAACCACTGGCTACAAATACCTCTTCGCTTAAGGTAGGTACTTGTGAGCCCATCTCCCATTTATTTTAGAATGTGGCTGGCTTGATGTCTTGCACAATTGGATATGTAAAACCTTAGAATGTAACATTATTATCTCTGTAGAAAAAAATGTTAAAAGAAATTTGGTGAAACTACTCAGATAATGACAATTATATGGAAAGATCACCTCACCAATATCTAGATGACATGCAAAGTCAATTGTTAGCCAACATGATTCATCAGCCATTGGAGCTATAAACTGTATGAGACAGCACAAAACTAATTTTGGTGACATTGTAGAGGCCGTGCATGAAGAGGGAGGAATTCCTGAATGTTCTAAGTTATAGTAGGACACTCACTTCCTGAATTTTCTTTTAAGAACCTCACCAGATTATCATTGAGATGTGTTGGGAGATCTCATCATGTCACTGAAAGGGATGGTATCGAGGCACTTACCCGAGGCAACATTTCTGTCAAATTCCTACTCTTCAAGAAAAAAATAATTACTGAATAAACTCATCCCACACTGATCAATAGCCTGAAATTCAGTTCAGAGGTCCTTGACCTGAGCAGCACTGACCGTCAGCTTAAATGAACTGATATTTATCAAATTATCCAATGAGTAGTGTTTATTTCCTTCTTCTATCTAAAATATATTCTTTTCTCATACAATGTAACATGATTACAGTTTTTCCTCCATCTACTCTTCCCAGCTTCTCCTCATCTCAACTTCCTTCTGTGTCTACTTTTCTGTATCTCATTAGAAATAAACAATCTTCTAAGAGTTAATAACCAAACAATACAATAAAATACAGGTAAGATGAAAACCATCACACTAAAGGTAGACAAAGAAGACCAAGAGAAGAAAGGGCTCCAAGGAAAAGCACAAAAATCAGAGAACCATTTTTCACACAATCAAGAGTCCCCAAGGAAATACTAAGGAGAAAGCTATAGTACATACACAGAGGAACTGGTACAGACCCGTGGAATCCCTAAGTTTGCTGCTTCAGGCTCTGTCAGTTTATATGAGCTTTTCTCGTTTGATTTAAACAGTCTTGTTCCTCTGGTGTCCTCCATTCCTTCCTGCTCTTACATTCCTTTCACTTTCTCTTTCACAGGGATCCCTGAGATCAGAGGGGAAGGGTTTGATATAGATATCCCAGATATCCCATTTAGAGCTTAGTGTTTTTCTTTTTTATGATATTTTCTTCATTTACATTTCAAATGCTATCTGCTTTCCCAATTTCTTCTCTGAAAGTCCCCTATACCTTTCCCCCTCTCCCTTCTCCCCAACCCACCCACTCCCACTTCCAGGCTCTGGCATTCCCCTGTACTGGGGCCTATAATCTTCACAAGACCAAGGGCCTCTCCTCCCACTGATGGCCTACTAGGCATCCTCTGCTATATGCAACTAGAGACACAAGATTTGGGGGTTACTGTTTAGTTCATATTGTTGTTCCTCCTATAGGGTTGCAGACCCCTTTAGCTTCTTGAGTACTTTCTCTAGCTCCTATATTGGGAGCCCTGTGTTCCATCCAATAGATGACTATGAGCATCCACTTCTGTATTTGCCAGGCACTGGTATAGCCTCACAAGAGATAGCTATATATATATATATATATATATATATATATATATATATATATATATATATATATATATATATATATATATATTTTTTTTTTTCCTGTCATCAAAATCTTTCTGGCATATGCAATAGTGTCTGGGTTTGGTGGTTGTTTATGGGATGGATCCACAGGTGGGGCAGTCTCTGGATAGTCCTTCCTTCCATCTCAGCTCTGAACTTTGTCTCTGTAACTCCTTCCAGGGGTATTTTGTTCCACATTCTAAGAAGGAATGAAGTATCCACACTTTGGTCTTTCTTCTTGAGTTTCATGTGTTAGAGCTGAGTGTTCTGAAGTCTGTGATCAGTCTTTCTGTCTGTCTATCTATCTATCTATCTATCTATCTATCTATCTATCAATCTATCATATATCTATCAATTATATATATCATCTATCTATCTATCTATCTATCTATCTATCTATATCTCTATCTTTATCTCTATATATCTGAATAATGTGTGGCTGTGGTTCTGCTTTTGTTCCCATATGATGCAGGAATAAATATATAAATATAAATTATAAATATAAATACATAAATATAAATTATAAATTTATAAATTATAATTCATAAATTATAAATATAGATTTATATTCTATAAATATAGAATATAGCAGAATATCATTAGGAGTTGACTTACTACTTCTATTTTTTCCACCAGTAATATTTGGTTTTATCATAGGTATCTCAGCTCTCTAGTCTTTTGTTTTTTTGTCACACAAGCAGTATTAATATTTGGGTTTCATCGCAGTAAATGAGCCTAAAGTCAAAATAGTCATTGGTTGGGTACTCCCATAGGTTTGTGCCACCATTGCCCTAGCATATTTTGTAGGCAGAACATTATAGATGAAAGGTTTTTATTAGCTGAGTTGGTGTTTAAATTTCTCGATTTATAGCCTGCAAAGTACCTTCTATCAGCAAAGACATTAAAACTAGAACATAGGGGTGAAGGATGTATGTAGGCACAGACTCTCCTTCTCCATGTTCAATGAGTAATATGAATGTTGTCTTCAGAATCAGATTTTTCTGTTAGTTCCTGGAAGCAACCTATTATCTTGGCAGTAGCCTGGGTTATTTGGAGATTTTGATGAGACTTCTCTGGCCAATGACTCAATTGGCTGTAACACATTACCTATACCCAAAGCTTGATTTGTTGACAAGAGATGGCCATTTGGTACTCCATCTCCCTCATTATTTGCATACTTCATTACGACTACTTCCATATATTTTAGAAAGTTTCCACTGCACTAGTTTTCTATCTCATCCCTCAAGTGTCCCTCAAATCTAGCTGTCTCCCCAGATTCCCTCTATCAAACCCATCTCCCTTGCCAGTCCTACTTGATCTTCTCATTCATGTCCCAATTGCCCCTAGTCCACTGATAAAATCTATTCTATTTCTCCTTCCACTATGATCCATGTGTGGCCCCTAGTTCTTTACTCTATACCTACCCTCTCAGTGTCTATGGTTTGTAGCTTCAACCAACAGCAACTACATAAATATTTGTCCCAAGCTCATATACATTATTCTCTAAGAGAGACCACATTCTAGTCCGCACAAGATATCTTACAATAATTTCTAAAATATTTCTTAAATATATGCAAGCAAAGTCTCAGCCTACAGTGAATTTAATGATGGAAAATAAAAGAATAGTCATGTTAGCAACATTAAAATAATTTTTCCCAAAATGAAATTCATTGAATACTTATCCTGATAACACAAGTAAACCTTAGAAAACTCCATAGAGACCCAGAAGGAGCATGCTAACACTTTTCTTCAGGGGCTTGTAAAGTGATAAGGATTTTTTTGTATTAATATAGCTTGTGTAGAAATTAACTAAGATATTCCCAAGTTCCTTGCTTGACATTATAGTTATAATCCTTTGAGTTTATGCTCCTTGTGTCATGATGAGTTTGTTTGATCTATTTCCCATAGAGTATACTACCTTGAAAGAAGGAAGCATGAAAACTGTGTTTCTTGCTTTTTCTCCAGAGAGTATTTTGCAAATTACTACTCTTGTAATTCCACACAGTTCCCAGGTGGTCTTCTATATGAACACACTTCCTTTCAGCACATAATGGTTCCCAAGTGGCAGCTTAAACAGTAGGCTTTTAAAATGAATTGTGGAGAATGAAACTATTCCTGCACTTCCTCCTTTCCTTTTCTTCATTTCTTTATTAGGGTTAATAATGAGTAGAAATACACACAGATACAGAGAATAGGGAACTGGCTCAGTGGGGCCAGCCTACTTACACCTTAAGCACAAGAACCTGAGTTTTAGTCCTTATTACTCCTAGACAAATCCAGGTATGGCTGTCTCTACTTATCACTCCAGCAATGAGTGAAATGCAATGCAAAAGAGACAGAGATAGGCAAATCTGAAGAGTCTAATGGCTTGTCCCCTTCAACACAACTGTGATCTTTTTCTTCAAGAGACCCTGCCTTGAGGCAATAAGTTGGAGAATAATAGAAAAAGATCTTCCTTGTGACCTCCAATGCACAAACATGGGAGGACACTAATTTACTGTCTTGGATATGCACACACACACACACACACACACACACACACACAGAGAGAGAGAGAGAGAAAGAGAGAGAGAGAGAGAGAGAGAGAGAGAGATCCCATAAATACGTACAAATATTAATTAATCAAATAGTATTATTAAAGTCATTCCCTATCTCCAGAACAGAGAAACAACTCCTAAATACAGACTAAGGAAGCACAGATATAACACCAGTCCTTCAAATGTGCTACATGTTATTTGCCAAACTCATACTTTCAGACATTCTTTCAGTCAAGAACTGAAGTCATCTTTGAGACCATTGTATGAAGAGACAAGCAGTTTGCTTACCTAGTGACTTGCTGTTGTTGCTAACACAGTATACATCACTGTGGCTGCTTGCAAGTCTGTCTAAGACATATCCTACTCGACTTCTGAAGACACATCAGAAAACAGCTGCAAATTTAAAAGCTTAAAAATATTTCTCATCTCACAGTTTCTGTGGATGCACAATTCAGAACTATGTAACTGACTCTTCCACCCAGGTTTTCACAAACATGAGATGGAGCTATCTGTATTAAATCTAGGGCCCCAAGTTCATGACAAGTTCACAGAGCTGGTTGACAAACCCAGGTCTCTGTAGTTCTGGAAGTCACAGATTTCTGCTTATGTTAAAACAGCAGGAGTATCACAGAATGTTCTAGACTTTGCTTCTTCCAGATATGCTTTTAAAGGTAAGCTTGTTTAGGTTTGTTATACCCAGGATTGCTAAAGGTCTTACTTACTTATAATTGCAAATGTTCTTTATTTCTTTCTCATTTGTTTATATAAGCACAGAGGTTAAACTGTATATTAGAAGCTGCAAGCACACCTTATAACACTGTCATTGGAATTTTCTATCATTACACTTGATAAATATGAACATGTTTTCTTCTTTACCAATGCATGATTTTAATGCTTTTAATAAAGCAATACATGACATTAAAGAAACATTTCTGACACTTCACAGTAGTAAAACATGGTTATGTGATTTTTTTCATTGACCAATTCTATGTTCTAAAAACTTCCTGCTTTTCATTGTTGAATATCAATTTGCATTTTAAGTCTCTATAAGGCATTCATGCTGTAAGTTGCCTTTGTCTGTTTAGCTTTGAATGAGCTCTGTGATATTTAATCTTTAAAAACTAGCTGCACCATTTTGTTGAGAGAAAAAAAGAGGAAAATCATCACTTATTAAGCATTTACCATATGCTTAGTGTTTGACACATTTTATTTTATCAATCCAAGCTCTTAAGATATCTACATGTTTGTTCCATCACCCAGGAAACCAGAAATACACAAAGTTATGTAAGCTGTTTAATGTCACATAGCTCACAAATGAGGAACGTTTTTGAGACTAGAAATTAAATCAAGTAACCTGGACATTGGTTAAAAATTTACTCTCATTAGCTGCCAAAGCAAGGTGTCTGGTCAGCTCCGTACCCATAGATTAGGTAGATTAATGTAAACCAGAAGATTTCATCTAAAGTTAAGCAGATACTGCCTGCAAGAGTATTTTGGCTGCTACATGAGAGCTTCCTCTCTGACAGTCAGGTCACCACCGTTCCTCCAGTGAGATCCCTAAGGATGATAGGTCAGACTTGGAGGTCCTCTTTGAGTTAGAGTTCACTACAACAAATGCAGCAAAGACTAGATGGTTTTACTCCCTCAAACTACATAAAACCTCTGTCTTTGTACACAAAACACAGAGGGATTCCAAGCAAGTAGCTTTTTCTGTAGGACAAATGAAATTTGTTGACTCACAGCACAGACCGATGGGTCTGCTGTGTGTGAACCTGAGTATGTTGATGAACCTTAATATGGTCTAGTCCTCACTCTGTGCTAGTACACACACACACACACACACACCAAAAACAAACTACAAACTAACAAACAAACAAACAAACAAAAAATCCCATCCAACCACATAAAGAAACTAGTGCCCTGAAATTATTCAACCAAACAAGAAAACTAACCACTGACTGAGAGCAGCAGGCATGAGTCAGATATCCAGAATTCACACATTAATTCTGATCCTCAGCTCTTACCTCATTTTCATTAGGTCTTTAAATTTTTCATATAATGTGTTTTATCCTATTTGCCTTCTTCCTTGGCCTTGCTTCTAGAAAAGCTAAGATTCTTATCTACCCTTTAGTGGCATATCTTCTGCAATAGAAGCACAAACTAAAGCAATTCTACAATTAACATTTGACTGCAACAATTAGAAATGGACTATTTAATTCTATTATAGTCACCTAATTTATGTGGATGGATGAATTTATTTAGATGAATATGCAAGAGCTACTAAGTCCTATATACCACTTCCCAATTTTCTAATATGAGAATAAAAATGTGCAAATTTATCTGCATTCATAAATAATATCCCTTGTGCTTTTATTAGTACTTTGCAAGTTTTCAAGGTTTTATTTATCAAATTGTGCTAAATTATGTCATCAACATTTAATCATGATAATAACAGGAGACATTTGCTTGATTTTTTTTCTAGAATATCTACTTCTAGGCTTTTTCTGGCTTCCTAGTTAGCATCAATACTCAACCTGACACAACTCAGATATCTGTGGAAGTCTCAGTTAAGTGTTGACTGGATCAAATTAGACCGTGCACATATTTGTGGAGCATTGCTTCAGTTGATGGTTGGTGTCTGAGGGCCTGGTCTGCTAAGGACAATGTCATCCCTAAACAGTTTCCCTATGGGCTTGAATTGTTGAAAGTGAACCAGCTGAGCAGTCAGACAGGGAATGAACCTTCCTCCACGGTTTCTGCTTCAGTTCATCCCTCTGGATTCCTTCCTTGAGTTTCTGCCCAGATTCTTCTCAATGATGTATTATAACTTAAAAATAAAGAATAAAATAAAATTTTTTTCTTTCCTTAGATTTCTTTTGGTCATTGTATTTATCAAAGAAGCAGAAAGCAATCCAGAAAACAAATTGTTTGCTCTCTTTGAACAAAGTAAGTCTTGAGTTTCCCCAAACAACTATATAACAAATGTATTATTAAATGAAATTATTAAATATCTCTTTTTGTTTTATCAGCAAAAATCCCAAGGCATTCCAGACTTCTCTGACACTTTCACCATGATCTATCAGAGCATACAGTCCAATAATCAAATTTAGATACAAATTTAAATACAATAATCAAATCTACCCATGGATTTACCTATTTGTGACCCATAACCTCAGTTCTATAAGACAATAGATTCTTTTACCTGTCTTATAGGTGATTTTCCTATTTAAATATCACTTTGTTAAAATATGTAATCATATTTCTTTTGACTGTATATATCCTCAATGTCCATCTTTTTAAAGATCTTAGAACTGGTGGTCACCAAATTTACTGTATGTTATTTAAATGCTATGCTAAAACGTAGAGAAAATACTATCCCCTGCCTTCTTCCCTTCTTTCCTACTTCTTTAAAGTTGTTAGAATGTAGTATACTGAGAATATTTAAAATTCATGAGTATTCTATTTACATCAAATGCAAGAAAACTGTTTTACAGTTCAAGAAATTTTCTGTGTAAGGTTTCATGGGAAAACGTTTATTTATGAAAACCAGGGTTGCATATATTATTATTACTTTGGGGGAATTGTCTTTTTTTTTAATCTAGACTTCAGCTATTTATAAAGCGAGAGGACAAAGAATATAAAGGAAAGCTTTAGATGCAAATAGCTACATGTCTTTAATTAGCACATTAGCACCAGTGTGAGGTACATGAGAAACAAACTGGCCTTTAGCCAAAACTTTTCTGAGTCTATACATTCAGCCATATCTACATTTTTCATAAACTATTCATGTAACTAACATTTCCTAGTTTCTCTAAAAGTATGTACCAGGGGTTTGAGTGATGGCTCAAGGTTTATTGTCTTCCAGCCCCCTTTACTTTTATCTCCAGGCATCCAACACTCTAAGCTTCTGAGGTCAAAAAATTTCTTCAAATTCATGAACTCTTTTTTTTTTTTTTTGTAAACCGAATGTTATTGCCTGCACACATTTATAAGCATATACATATTATATTCCCAAGTATAACCTCTTCTGTTTATATATTGTTATATTTTTTTTTCAGAAATGAAAACTTGGTGTGATCTTCTCTGGGAAGGACCACCTCTCCTTATACTAGTTTTCTTCAGGTGCCTATAGCTTTTTATGTAGAATTGGAGCTTCCTGGTATTGCACCCATCCAATTTTTCAAGTTTATTGATCATATTTCTTCCAGTTTTCATTTGGGGACACAAGTAGGTGAGACTTTATGGATATAGCTTCTGATAGTACTAGTAGACAGATCCTCACTGCACACTCCCAGAACCTCTTGCTCTTAGAATATTTGAGCCTCCTCTTCCATGGTGTTTCCTGAATTTTGATTGTCTACGGGTTTTTGTAGTAGTGTTTATCTGCTCCAAAGAAAACTTTCTCTGATGAGGTGTGAAGACTAAACTTATTTTTGGGAAAAAGAAAAAAAAAATATTTATAGGATGTTGTTAGGGATTATTCTAGTTTACTAATTTTGTAGATTTTCCCCTAATAACCATTTACTTCACTAACACTGAATAGTGAGTTAGGTTTCCAGTATCAGGCATAGTACCCCTCTTGTTGGTCTTAAGTCCTATTAGAGAATTGTTGGATACCACAAAGGTATATGTGACACTGCTACACCCATAAGTTTATCATCCTATGCTATTCATTAATGTGTTTCATAGAAGTCAGTGGGTGAGAGGCTAATTGCCTTACTCATCTGTAAGTTTTCATAGCAGCTTTTGGTAGCACAAAAGTTAGCCCTCAGGGTTGAGGAAAGCATACATGTAAATCCATCAAAGACATCTCAGGGCCTTATTTCTAAAGTGCATGGTGCTTTTACCAATAGAAATTTACCTTCCACCTCTTGGGGAAAATTAAGGGCAATAACAATAAGTTATATGCTTGTGGAATTTCTTGAAGGGTGCTGACAAACAACTCAATAGAGGGGTTTTCATGGCTGGTATTGTGGGTTTTGTTATGTAGATTTTGGATCAGCCCAAATGAGAATGTTTCATTAAAATTGTATATGTATATTCATATACATAATTACCAGAAATACAAGTATTTTTTAAATAGTCAATAATATGATTACTTGAGGCTTTTTGGATATCCTTACTATTACTTCATATACCTCCCTTGTCCTGAATTTTCTTCTGTTCCCTTTCTCTAAGGAGCCCCCCATTTTCCAATTCCCATAACAGATCACTGCATCCTCATATTCCACATAACCCTTCTCCCACCATACTCTGCAATTTGTTTACTCTCTAAAGAGCTCTGCACTCCCCACTTTTCTAATCAGAGTACTAAAACCTTGCTATTCCTCTCTATCGCTCCACAACTCCCCTATTCTAGTAAGGATTCTATTCTACTTTCCTGGGTTCTGTACTTAATTCAGATTATGTATTCACATTTGAAGGTTTGGAGCTAGAAATTTCTAATAAGGACCAAATGAGGGAGTTTTAATCACACTTATAAGGTGAATACAATAGACATAAGAGGCAGATGGAGGGAACTGGAAGGGAGAGGAGATCGGGAGTGGAATGGGGGGGATTCAGAATCAGGTGTGGAGAAGGAAATTAGAGATAGCTAGATGGTCAACTGAGAAAGCAGGGGCATCTCCAGGATGAAACAGAGACCTGGGATAAGAGAGGAACCCAGAATCAATGGGGGTGAACTTATATGTGACTCACTCTAATAAGGATATAGAACCTGAAGAAGACACTTTCTCTAGGCACACAGGAACCCAATGGAGCGATAGAGGCACCAACACACCCACAAAAATTTCTACCCAAAATTTATCCTGTCTACAAGAAATAAAGGCACAAGAGAGGGAGCAGAGACTGAGGGGATGGCCAACCAATAACCTGACCAACTTGAGTCTCATCCCATTGGCAAGTACCAGCCTCTAACACTATTAATGATACTCTGTTATGCTTGCAGACAGAAACATGTTGTCCTCTGAGAAGCTACACCCAGCAGCTGACTCAGACAGATACAAATATCCACAGCCACCAGTGGATGGAGCTTGGGGACTCTTTTAGAAGAAAAAGATGAAGGATTGTGGGCCCCAAAGGTAATAAGAATTCCACAAGAAGATTAATAGAGTCAACTAACCTGGACCCTTGGAGCTCTCAGAGTCTGAACCATCAAGCAAAGAACACACAGAGTCTGGATCTATGCCTCCCTGCTCATGCGTAGAGGATGTGCAGCTTGAACAACTGAAATGGGGCTATCCCAAAAGATGTTGCCTTTTTGTGGGATATGTTCTACTAGCTGGGTTGCCTTGTCTGGCTTCAGTGAGAGAGGAAGAGTCTAGGCTTGCAGAGACTTGAAGTGCAAGGGTAGTGACCTGCACCTGCTCAGAGGAAAAGAGGAGAGGAATGGGAAAATATTGTGGAAGGGGGTGACTGGGAGAAGGTAGTGAGAGGGATGTAAAGTGAAAAGGTAAAATAAATGAGAGAGAGAGAGAGAGAGAGAGTTGTCTTTCTGTTTATGGGTTATCTCACTCAATAAGATCTTTTCAAGTTATCTGCAAAGTTCATAATTTTAATTTTATTTTTTCTTTATAGATAAATAATATATTAAAATATTTTTCTTCATAGATTAATAATATATATAATATATTATATACAAATATAATCACATTTTATTCATTTATTGATTGTAGATCATCTAGGTTGTTTGTATTTCCTAGCTATTGAGACTAGAGCAGCAATTAACACAGCTAAATATTTCTCTGTGAGTTATGATGTTGAGTCTTTAGGCATATTCCAAGAAATGATATAGCTGAGTCATATAGTAGATTTACTTTTAGCTTTTTGAGAATTCTCCACACAGATTTCCATAGTCACTGTACCATTTTGCAATCCAATCAACAGTTAATAGAGTTTTCTATTCCATGCATCTCTTCTAACATTTGTTGTAAGCTGTTCTCCTGATTGTTGCCTTTATGGCTAGGGAAATATAGTATCTAAAAGTTCGTTTAATTTGCATTTTCATAATTGCCAAGGATGATATATGTTTTGAATATATTTCTAAGCATTTGTTTTCTTCTTCTGAGAACCCTTTGTTCAGATCCCTGACCCGTTTTTTAAATGAGTCATTTTTTAAATCATTTTTTAAACTTTTGTATTTATTCTAGATATTAAACCTTTGTCAGATAAACAACAGGCAAAGAGTCTCTCCATGTCTATGGGATTTTTATTCAGCTGGTTGTTTATTTCTTTAGCTGTGCAGAAGCCTTTTATTTTTGTGAAGTCCCCCTTGTCAATTGCTGATGTTAATACTTGGGCAAATAAAGTCTTATTCAAAAAGTCCTTTATTACACTTAATTGTGTAATGTACTACCTAGTATTTCTTATACCATTTCAGTAGTTCAGTTATAGGCCATTCATCCAATGGGAATTAGTTTGTATGCAAAGTCTAATTTTATTTTCATGTATGTGGCCATAGCTAGTCTTATTCTGAGTACTAAATAAGAAAGTAAGATATTTAGAGATTTTTTTTAACAGTGTGCATGAGAGAAAAGCAAAAGGTGAGAGTGAAAGAATTGAGTATGACATTAAGCAGTATGAAGGACACAAGGGTAACAGGAGAAAAAGAAATGAGTACTGATCATAAGAGTCCAATAGCAACCTCATAAGAGGACAAAAAGGCTCATTCCACTCCCAGAGAATTCTCAAGTTAGTAAGAATCCTTCCTAGGATCTGATGAAGATAATACCCAGTTCCTCAGTCTTCTTCCTCCAAACATATTGTCTTATAATGAAACGGGTACCGTCCTGAAACATACAAACTAATACATACCACCAAAACAAGGGGGATTTCAGAACATAGCACATCAAACTAGATAGGAAAACGAAATTCCTTGTCATGCTAGATGGAATCCTGAAACAAAAAATGGGATATCAGGCAAAGCAAATAACTGTAAATGGTAATCAATCCTGGTTAATTGCCTTTGATGTAGATGCATGTTGTTGCATTTTATATCAAAGTAAATATAATTAATATGCATAGTTAGAATGTAACTTGAATACTAAATATGCAGTAATCAATAAGGAACTAATAGTGTACAAAAAGGAAGGAAAGCTGTAAAAGAAATTCAGGACTCTTGGTGACTTAATTTTTTTCCTAGTACTTCATGCATTGTTGGAGAAAACTCAGCTAAAGTAATAAATTGTTGAATTATGAATTTATATTTGCAAGGAAATAAGACTTGTGTATATAATCTTTTCAAAAGAACAGAGGATCACTGATATTAAGAGTTTATAAAACAAACTGTAGGAAGGATAAATAAGGACATGACAAAATTCTTGGTAGAGTTATGAAGAAAATCATTTAACACTGTATCATACCTTATCATATTCTGCAAATAACAAAAGTTTTAAGTTATTGGAAAGGACAAAAAAGTGTATCACTCTAAAGATACATAAGGCCTGTCCTCATTAAGGGGAAGGAATCTCTAAAACATTGGAAATGTCCTTGTATTCAGAGATGAAATGAACAACAAAGAATACCTCCATTCTATCATATCCTGAAAACCAGCAAATGTACCCTGTTGGTAGAGATCTTACCCAGTATACATGAGACCCCCTGATTGTAATCTTCAGAGTTATAGGAGTGAACTCATGTGATGGTGTACCATCACACTTGTAGTATCTATAATCCTGGAACTCAAAAGATAGTGGCTGAAGGATCAAAAATACATAAGCATCCTTTGGTATAAATTGATTCTAAGACTAGTCTAGGGTATCTGAGGACCTTTTTCTTGAAAATAAGGGCTACAAAGCTAAGTCTAAACCGTAGCAATAGATAATTCTGCACTATCTGAATAAGTAGTATTGAAATATGAAACACAAGTCTAGTTCTATCAGTGGGAGCAAGAGTCTAGAATTGCAGCTCCAACCACCAAAAGAAATGCTGAAAGTTAATATAGAGCTCATCACTGGTAGAGGCTTTGATGACAGGGCCCACTGCCTGTTCTTTTTCTCTGTTTCTTAAGTTTATGAGTGATTTCAAGTAGTTTTGTACCATATACACCTTCACTAAAATATCTGATCCCTCTTCAGCTTCTTGTATCTGATTTGCCATGCTTAGCCTTGACCACAGATTGGTATGTTGAAATCCTGATCTCCTTCGTGGTAGTATTAGAATGTGGGGGTTTATAGTAGGGCTATTCCATGAAATCAAATGTCTCGAGTGGAATTGTGTCCTTATAAAGAGACTTTTGAGAATATAATTTATATACTATATGAGGAAAAATAGAAGGCACTATATATGACTAGAGCAACTATCTTACAGGGGTAATTGATCCTGTAGGCCATTGGATACACTAGTCTCAAATTTATAATAAATAATTTTTTTGTTTTTTACCCTTTATCTACTTTATGGTGATCTGTTATGACATGCATAGATTAGCAGTATGCTGATTGGAAATTTTCTGCTATTATGTCTTCAAATATTTATTTTGGTTTGTTCTGTCTCTCTACTCTTTGCACCAATTGGGGAGAATTCTAATGTGCTCATGCATGATGCTTACCTTTTTAAAAGAATCTTTAAACATACTAACTATAGTTACCTTAAATTTCTGTACATAGGGTCCAACATTTATAGTCTAGCTTCATCTGCCTAAGTGGATTGTTATCTTTTCTTCTGTATTGTTTCCTGGTGCAATGAATAACTTTTTAATTGGATATTTTATGTAATAACTTTTATTTGCAAACCAGGCCTCAGAAGGCAGAATAGATTAAAAAAAAAAAGGTATGTATTGCAATGAATTTACTGGAAATGATGATTAAGTCATTCAAGTCATGTGTCTGCTAGGTTTGAGTTTTGTTCTGGTAATTGTTATTCTTTGTGGCATTGAAAACTTTGAAGTTCTCAAACACTATTCTGTTTAAGACTATGTGGTGACTTAGGAAGAAGTGTCACCCGTAGACTGCATCAACATCACTCCTGCTGCTCACTCTATTCCACAAACTTGTCCTGTGTTCTATCCTCCAAATTTCATGATATTAGCTTTAAGTAGTGTGTGTGCGTGTGTGTGTGTGTGCACATATGCATGTACATGTGTGTAAAATAATTGGTGTGGGAAAGTTTAGGCACTGTGGGTAGCATCAATTAATAGGCAAGAGTCCCTGAACCATATAATAGTGGAAAAATTGAGCTGAGCATAAGCAAGCAAGTGAACACCTAAGCATTCATTTCTCTTTACATTTGACTGTAGATATAATGTGATAGCTGTAGTGTGTAACTGGACTGTAGTATGTAATTATAAGTTGTAAACCTTCTCTCCTGTGTTGCTTTTTTTAATTGGGAATTTTGTAAGAGCAATCGATATGAAATTAGGACAGTATAAATTCCAAATGAAAAGTATATAAATTCTGAATAAGTAAGCAAACTGGAAAATAAAAGCAATAAATGATTGAAAATTTAACATGCAAGCAGGCATCATCAAAAAAGCAACACACATTGTTGACAGAGGGAATAAGAATACCAGAATTTTCAACCAATTCATACAAACCAAAAACAATGATGTAATGTGTTTCAGTATTGAAAGAAGGCTCTGTCAAGCCAAATTATTTTCCCAATACAAATCAATTCTCAAAAAACTTAAAATTGGACGACAGAGGTCACTTAGCAGTTAAGCAATAAGTTATTGCTCTTCCCTAGGACCTGAGTTTGGTTCTAGCAGCTACACTAGATAGTTCAAATGACTCATAATTGCAATTTCTGAGGTTTTGATGCTTACTCTGGACTAAGAGACACCAGCATTCATATGTGCACACACATCCTGTGGACATCATCACATACATTGGCCAAAGTAGGACTATGAACCCAGATATGGCCTTCAGCAGCAGCATGGACCACAGACATCAACATGGCCTGAAGTAGCAGTACAAGTCTCTCAGATGTCCGCCATCTGTGCTGCTGTCTAAAGCCATGCTGATGTCCATGGGTAATGCTGCCTCTAGATGCCATGTTGATGCAAATAGCCTGCAAATAGCCTGCACTAGCATGTTGGTGTCCTTGGCCTATGCTGCTATGTGGTGTCCATTGTCCATTCTGCAGCAGAGGGCCATTTTGTACGCCTGGCCTCAGCTTGGGAAATGGTTCTGAGGAATATATGTTTGGGAGAGGTAGAGGAACAACTCAAACTCAGTGATGGATGCAAGCTGACAGCTCTGTGTTCTGCTTGAAATAGCTCTCTACTTGTGATAGCTCTCTGCTCAAGATCACTCTCTGCTGGAGATTACTCTCTCTTTCAGACCAAAGCCTAGTCTTGTATTTTGCATAAACTACTTCCTTTGGAACTGCATATCAGTTCAATCATTTATCCCAGGTTCATGTTTGATAACCTCATGAATCAACATTTTATGATCATGGTTGCTTGTCTAAAGACAGAGCCACATAGCCGAAGCAGTTGAGTTCTGCTGCTTATTGGAGCTGGAACATAGTACCTTTGTTCTATTACATTATCACCAGCTTTCTGTTTTCCAACTCCTTTATGCCTAAACTTAGCTGTCCTGAAACTTACTCTGTAGACAGAACTTGAACTCAGAGATCTGCATGGCTATATCTCCTGAATGATGGGATTAAAGGCATGTGCTGACATATCTGTCTGCCTTAATATCTTTCTAGATAAGCTGACTCACTAGATAGGCTGCATCTGTTCTTTCAGGTCCATGATACCTCTCATACAATTCATACTGTGTCATTATATTTTGTATAGTTGAGATGTCCTATAAAATTCTTATACTGATTTATGTATTCATGACCTCATGTTTTCAGAGTTCTTTCCCACAGTCTTAAGGGCTGTTGTGAAGGTCTCAGCATCATGGTGACATAGTCCCACTTCCCAGAATTGTGTTGTCTCTGATTCTCATGGAGTCATTAACCTTGGCAGAAGGAACGTTTCCAAAAGTAGGACCATAAATTTAAAATATATATATATATATATATATATATATATATATATATATATATATATATATATATTAATTATACAAACAAGCCTTGTACTTTCAGTAACTGTCTACACTTGAGAAGACCCACACCCTGCTGGCTCTGCTCCAGGGTTGGAACTATGTCATACCATCCCTTACAAGGCAATGCAAGACCTAGCAGGCCATGTTGTTGCCCATGATCTGTACTGCTACTAGAGACCTTACTGAGCTCTGCGTTACATGTAGACACCAGAGACCATGGGGATGTCTGTGGTTTATGATGTCACCAGAAACCATGTAGACAGCCATTATCCATGGTCCCACTGAGTGTAAAGAACTAAGAAGCTGCTTTGTATTTGTACTGATAACTATAGACTCACAGTTGAGAAAGAAGGACATGAGTAGCTTCTGTGACAATCCCTACAGCCACCACACCCAACCCTACCTCACCCCAAAATGCCTAGGAATAAAACCACCAAACATAACTCTTAAAATAGTGATAAAATACTGAAATGTAGCTTTCCACAATTTGTCCCTTTTGACAGAGGTGTGGGTGGGAAAGATTCAGGTTTTTTTTAAGGGATTGGGCACTGAGCATTTGTCCATGCTCTAAAGACAATACAATTTGAACTTGTTTGCTGCTTCTTCTCCTTCTCCTTCTCCTTCTTCTTCTTTGATTATAGGGGTCATGAGGGTAGCAGGCAGAGCTATGAGGACTGAAAATTGAAAATGATCGAGGTTCATGATATGAAATTCTATGCAATCAGTAAAAATACTATGAAAAATATCTCCTGATATGTATGGTCCTTTCAATTTCAAACTAAGGGAAAAATTTGGCTTCATATGTGTGCTGCAAATTATCTGAACAGACTTTAAGGAATATAGGTACAGTAACAGAAGGACTTGATTGTATAGCTCTATGATTTTATATAATGTTTTGAGACTCACTTTAAGGAAAATTATATAATATAACATTTATACACTAATCCTGAGATAAGCATGCAACACAGGACAGTTAAAGAAGTTGAAATTTATCTTAAATCAACTTCTCCTTGTTGTTGTTCTAAGGGAGACACACATTCAAAAGGAAAGTGTCACACTTAAGGGAGTGTTGAGGTATGCATCAGGAAATGGGCATGTCGTCAAGAATATCTGTGCTGAGCTTGTTAGAAAATATGAAATAACCCAGAAAACTGGCTCTCAATTTTTAGATACCTTAGTAACTAAATATGCTAATAGTCAAAAGCCACAAAAACTAGTTGCAGATTTACCTAAAATTTTTAATTATACCTGTGTAACTTACAATTATTTGCAAGAAATAGCTCACAAAAAAGAATATTAAAAACTATCTATGTCAGAGCAAAATCTATTATCCAGAGACACAAAAATGAATTATTGATTCAAGGAGGCTATACTTATTATATTTGTATCCAGGAAGATCAACTAAAATGCATATTTATAATTACAAATCTTTTTTTTTCATGTGTTAATACCTAGACTGATGTTTATAGCACTGAAGCCCAATCGCACGCCAGTGGGAGACCTTTTTCTTCAGAAGAGTTCCTTAAACCAAGGGTAACCTCTAGTCCAAACTGTGTGGGTCCACTGCTAACATTTTGGTATATATACACACCTCCAAAAATAATATTTATAAGGAAACCTAAATTCAAAGAGATAAGCTTAATTGATCTTACAATTACATTTTCTTTAAAATCACTTTCACTCTAATACCCACATCCAATATTCTTTGGTCTATGTTGTCTAGCATGTTCTCCAACGCTATAAACATTAAGAGACTTTAGACTCGAGTCTTAAAACTTTTCACAACTGAAAGTGTGACTTTTACCTAGGGGCACTGAACACAGGAACTCAAAAATCACCTCCACTCACTTCCTTGCAAATGTCAACTTGATCACTAAGAGGTAGTTGAACTAAACATTCAAAGACAGCCTTAGGAAATCCAAGCAATGAGGAAATCAGAGCTTGGTTAAACCCTGCTTTGTTCAGCTTCTTCTGAAAGTACTTGGACAATTGGCTCCATATGTGTCTTTGTTGGAAATGGAGAACAGAAGTTAAGTTCAAGTCTACGTTTTTGCTTCATGTCATTTGACCATTTGAGATCCTGTGTGCATTCATTCTAAGTTCAGTTTCCTTTACTATGAAAGATCATATCTTCCTCAAGTCTGTAGCTGGACTGCCCATCCTGACACCTTTTTAACTATTCTTGTAAAGTTTAATGTAATCAACCTCATCTAGTAAGTGCTAAGTTCTTTGACTTTAAGAGCTTATTTGGTAAAAATTTTCTATCTTTGCATAATTATCTTGTAAATAGACCTATAAACAATGTCTAACTCTCTAAAAGAATAAAGACATACATTAAAAATGAATATGCATAGTTCTTATAAGTATTCATAAACAAATATACATTTTATTTTTATTGGTTTTAATATTCAATGTATGTGTATAAATGTTTTTCCTACATTTTTTGCACCACATGTATACCTGGTATTCACAAAGATCAAAACAGAAGAATGGATTCCTCTGCACTGAATTTACAGACAGTTGTAAACCATGTAGATGTTGGAATTGAATCCATATCCTCTGGAATAGTAGCAAGTTCTCTTAACTGATGAGCAATCTCCCTAACCTCTATTGTATTGCTTTTGTATAATAATATAAATATTTGTATTTAAGTAATCAACTTTTTGATTTTTCATTCTTTAAAAAATAATCCCAACTACAGAATAAGTAAGTTCAAAACATATTCTTTATAACAATAAATATATTTGAATAAATGTGAAATTTTCTAAATACCTGATGAATATTGAAGTGGTCATGACAACTTGAAGAATTGACTGTTGTGCTATCTCTGAAAAGTTCTACTGTGATGAAATTTTATTTAAAATAGAATATGATTTAGATGTTAACTCATCATTTATAATTACAAATATATGCTTCTTTAAAATATATAACTACATATGCACACACATATGTATGAATGAAATGTATTTAAATAAACACACATACATAAAATATATTTGCTTAATAAAGGTTTTATGTTTAAATGTATGTATACATGTGTACATATGTATATATATATGCATACATAGTTATTTTTGTATACAAGTATTTACTGAATGCATAATATTTATGGGCTGTATATTAAACATTAGACCATAAGCCAAATATTCTTAATGCATTATACAAAATTTTCTTTATAAATCCATAAATTGATTTCTAGAAGTTTATTCTAGGAGAGATTTAGGTTAAACTTTAGAGAACTATCAGATCACCCATAGATGAAGAGCAGGAAAGATTAGGGACTTAAAGTCACACTGTATGACTCAATGTGAACATATGTTGTCTGTGCAAGTCATTCTCTGTATTCTCTGAGGTTTTAATAAGGCAAAACTACTGCTAACGTTTAGACAATTGGGTCCAGTTTATATGGTTTAAGGCTATGGCTTAACTCAGGGATTTTTATTTGCTTCTTTTTTATTGTTCCTTTTCTTTTGATATGGTCTTAGCAGCTAACTTGACTTCAAACTTGCTACATAGAGCTGGCCTACATTCTAAATCTATTGCCTCCACTTTTCAAGTGCTGGGATTAAAGGTGTGAATCACCATACCTGGTTTTACTCTTACATTTAGGCTGGATTGACAACATTCATGGAATCTGGGCTCTCTCTATAATAATTTTGTAACTTCTGTTGAAATTGGTTAGTCTTAGCTTGTGCTGAAATACTAAAAAAAATACAGCAAGTCCCCATGCTTCAACCAGCTCTGCTCAGCTGCAGCAGTCCCAGTTCTTACCTCATAGAGACTCTCTGACTCAGAGCCCCAAAATCTCTCCACCCAGCTCACTAAGTTCCCACTGGCAGGTTGCACATATGGCAAACCCACACTTTGCCACAATACCTTTCTGTCTTGAACCCAGTCGAACCACTGTGTGAACAAAAATGCCACACACTTAGTTCAGAAACAATGTGAATTCAATCACTGAGCACAACAACTAGAATCTTAATCTTGTAAGCCATATTAAATCTACATCCTCTGGTGGCAAATCCACCAGGAGACACTAGTAGCTATATCTTGCCCTCTCACTATCTCAATCCAAAAAAAGTCCTTTCTTCTGATTCCTCTCTTTCTCCATCCAACCCAAAATCTGGCCTACTCATCCAGTGATTGATTCCATCACAGTAATTAGGTGATGGTTCATAAAAAGTCACCTGAATACTTGACTCAATCCTTGTTCATTAAAACCCCTCCTGGGAACACATCACCAGACATCACCACGTTCATCCACAACATTAGCATTTTAGAATGAAGATATAGCTCTTTTCCTACTTCTTGTATTTACTTAGAAAATGAATCTTCCAAACACAAAGTATAAACTACAATGTAAACTACATACTTGAAGTATGATTTGGGGGCAATTACATGGGCTTCTCTTTGCCCAAATTCATAACATCTACCTCAAAGACATTTGTAAAACGATCAAACAAAAAATAATAAGTTATGTCACGTTGCCAGAAATTCTTTCTAGCAACTACAAACATAATGGTCTTCCCATATGGTTGATTATTATTAAATTAATAGACAAAACCTATATGAAGCCATATAAAACTTTTAGAATCACCCTTTTAGAATCACAGTAACTAGGTTTACCTGAACAAGGTTTAGCCTGCACAAGACTCCCTGGGATCAGTTGGGAATGGAGGAGGGGTTCATAGGATCCTACTTCTCTTCTTGCTAATATAAAGTTTATAGATTAGTTCTTGGGTGAGAAAGTTAATGTCTTCAGTTGTGTAACCACTGAAAAGACCACCGGGCTCTACTATTTAATTCTAAATACATACAGTCAGTCTTTGTTGAATAGAGTGGTTCAAAAACTAAACAAACATGCAACAACAACAACAACAACAAAAACATATATATAAGAAAGAAGATGAGTGTAGACAGCGGTGGGAAGGATTTTAGAGACTGTGATGTGTGAGAGATATCAGAATATGTATATATATATATATATATATATATATATATATATATATATGCTTATAATTATCAAAATTACAAACTTATTTAGGTTAAAAAATGCAAACACAATACAAATATTTTAAATGAGCTGAAATACCTTCCATGGTAACATCAAACAGCAACCTAGCAGCCCCATCACTAACTTTTCTCAAGGCAAAATCTACAGCCACACAGAAGGACAAGTATAAGTGGCCTCTGTTTACAAGCCACAGATCTGCTGACATGAGGAGGTAATTTAGGAATAATGAACACCCCTTCAAGGTACACAGTGAATCTGCTGTAAATTCTTCCCTGTAACTTTTCTCATCTATCAAATAGAACAGAAGATTTTCACCCTATCTGCTGGAAATTCCTGCCGAGTGGATATATTGATTCAGTGGGCCATTTAATGGGGTAGGTGTCTATTATATTTTACCACATTGGTAAATGGGGTTTATTTAATCCCATTCTCAGTGTAAAAGGTTTCAGTGTTGATAAAATCTGCAAAGACAGATGTGCAATAAATTGTGTTCTTTTAATGGAATTACTACAGAGAATAAAAACCAAACAAAGATGTTCACCTTAAAGCATAAAATGCTTGAATTTTTCTACTTAAAATGTATTTTGGAAGAAGCCTGTTGACAAGCTAAGTTATTTAACCCTTGTAAATATAGCTTCTCCCCTAAACAAGTATTTTCCTTGTGTTAAAATCATTTGCTTTTAAGTAAATAAAAATAATGGAAAAAATGTTTTCTAATTGATTGAATGCTCTAGGTAACTGGAATAATGAGAGCAAAACCAATGGGAGCTTTAGCCCTGTGCGTCATCACTCCCTCTGACGTCAATTGTGCTTTTAGTTTAACACCACCCAAAATAACAGCTTTCTCATTCCTGTGCAACTGATGACAAGCAGCCAATATACTGTATGTATTTGTACAACACTAAATGGATGTTTGAGTTCTAATTATTGATTTTTTTCATTCCTCACCATATCTCTGATCCTGTAAGCTTCTTAAAAGATTAAATATAGTTCCACATTTTGCCTCATTGGTATTACATCCCAAATAATAGCTGCTAAAAATAGATGGACAAAGGTTTCATTTTTGAAAGTCTGTGGACTCATACTCATAATGAATTTAGAAAATATGCAGAAGAGAAAATTAAAAGAGAAAAGAAAAATTTAAAAACAGTCAAAATTGTTTTCAATTTTTCTGGTGTTTACATTTGGAAAGATTTCATGTATTTCTTCTTTGCATAAATAATATATTTTGGCTAGACATACTATTGTATCACAACTATTTCTTCAGTCCCCCAAATCCTTTTCTATGCCATGTTTTATATTTGCAGAATATGTTCTTTAATATACCTCTGTAACCTAACATATCTACTTTACTTTTAATATATCAACTTTCACATATCATGGCATAAAAATAACTACATTTTATATTCTCTTGTAGAAAGTAACTGCATATCCATATCCATATTTTAACCTCTAGTTACATGCTGGCAAGTACTTCCCCAAAATATTATGAAGTACATAAAGTCACATTAACTTGTTTTCTAAAGGTTTTCTGCACTTAATAACCAAAATTGACTAACCAAGCTCATTGGATATAAGGAGCTGGCCTGAAGTGATGTGACTCAATATTTCAAAGCTTTTAAGACAAAATTAATAAAAAAAATACACCTTCAGCCGAACAAGTTATATTTAATTATTTAATATATTTTAATTAGAATTCAGTTACGCTTGCCGTGGTGGCGCACGCCTTCAATCCCGCCACTTGGGAGGCCGAGGCTGGTGGATTTCTGAGTTCAAGGCCAGTCTGGTCTACAAAGTGAGTTCCAGGACAGCCAGGGCTATACAGAGAAACCCTGTCACAAAAAACAAAAACAAAAACAAAAACAAAAACAAAAACAAAAACAAAAACAAAAGAATTCAATTACATTATCCTCCCTTCTCTTTGTTTCTTCAAAACCTTCCCCATGTCCTCTATCTAGTTCTTCCAATACCATTGTGTCTTCCTCTCAAACTGATAGTCTTTGTTTCTGTGTTATTGTCACATAGATGACATAGCTAGATTGATAGATTGATCAATAGAATGAAAGATGATAAATAGTTGATAGATATGTAGATGGTAGATAGATAGATAGATAGATAGATAGATAGATAGATAGATAGATAGATGATAAATAGATAATAGATCTACTAGTCTATTTTTGCTACATGTATATATGATATATGTGAATATGGTTTAGGGCTTTACTTCTTTATATTGCATAACCAATTATCTATAGCTAAAGCTAAACCCTTCTCAGCAAAAATCAACTTCCTATACTTTTTATCTAATGGTAGATCTTCATGAAGTTTCCTGTTTCCACATTAGCATATCTACTGGCATTCAGTCTTTTATAGGTAGTCATTTCTAGGAGACAAGTTTTATATTAGTCTTACTGACTGACCCTATGGCTTTTCCTGTCTTCCTGTCTTCTCTTCTGTGATGTTCTCAGAACTTTTAGGTTCAGAGGTTATTAGTGTATGCACTATGGCTAGGCTTCTCAAGTTCTTTATCTCTGCATTGTATCCAGTTTCATAATATAGCAATTTTCATTTGCTGTGCAGAGGAGCTTCTTTGCTGGGAATAGATAGTCACACTTATCTGTGAGAACCATGACCTCACTAGCCCTAGGTATTTGGCTAGATTTTTTGGACCAGGCATGTTTTCTCTCCTGTTGAGTGGTCCTCTTATCTAATTAGACAGCTTTTAGTTACTACTAGATGTATGTGCTACTGTTGTTCCCTTAGGGATGTCCTGCCATGTGGGTCAGTGTTATGCTTCTTAGGCATAATCATTGGACAGTATTATTGATTTCTCTCATCCCTTGGCAGCTTGCATGTACTTTCTGGTACTATGTGATTTAGATTACAGGAAGGAATCCTTTTGGATATGCATCTTGATTCATCTGAGTCCTATGCCATATATGTGGTATCTTTGGAAACAGGAATTTTAACAACCATTGAATACCATTGAGTACCAAGGCAGGTGTAGAGCGAGCAGTGTCAGAAAAAAATTCACTCCAGAACTCAGGCATCCAGTGGGGTGGAGATGGACTCAGGAAGAAGAGAGAGATCTCCAGTTTGGATGCTGTTAGTAAAGAGTGCCATTTGTAATTAGATATCCTGGCTTTAGAAAGAATTATTAATCATAGCTTTAAGAAAATAAATATTTAACATTCTTTCTTTGTGTTTAAATACAGCAATGTTGCTTTACTTAACTATATTATGGTCTCAGCTTGTCCTTGTATGCAGCTTGTATTCTATTAAATTTATCACCTAGAAAACTAGAAAATGAATAAAAGATCCAGCCTGAGTAAGCACTAAGCCAGTCTTGGAAGGGCAAAGCTGATTTCTGTTTACTTTTTTCTGGTTTTATTATAAGTTGCATTAGCTCTAGCTTGAAATATACATATATTTTGTTACAGAATTAATTAACTGTTCATAGAATCATCCTTCAAAGACTGCCAATGGATATACATTGTCTTGACTTTTTAACATCCAGAAAAATGAATTTTAATGTATATTTGTCCACAGGCTTTCAAGATAAAAGTGCTGAGCCTGTGGAATTTCACAAATGAATGTACAAATTAGCTAGAAGGGCCATTGTATTGCAGACTCATCAGTACCGAGGATCCTGACTTTTAGAAAACATCCTTTATTGCAGAAATAGATTGCTATACAATTACTAACAATTATACTTGCTTGTAATTATTAACAAGATGCCCAGTACTTGAAGATCTAATATTGACAAAGTGTGAAAGCAGTCAACATCCTTGATCACTGTGTCCTATGGTTTTCTGCAGCTCATGGACTCTATCTGCTATCTGTATCTTATAACCCAGCCTTCTTATGATCATTTCATTGTTACCTTCCATTTTCTACAATCTAAATATGAACAGAAGTGGAAACAGAATAAAGGCTATCCAGAGAAAAGGCATAGGTCACAAGAATGAACTCTAGTTTCTACTCTTCAAGAGGGGAGTTGTGTTCTTTTCTGTTCACGAAACTTGTTCTTAAAAACAAATGGGCAAGTGAAACCTCTTTTTGTTCATAAACAAGTCACCAAACTGAGAGTATGGTAGAAGGTAGAAATATCATAAAGAACGTTAAATGTTCACATTATTTAAAATATTAAACAACTGCTATAAATTGATTACTAGCTATAATGATTTACATAAGTGTGGTCACGCACATACACATACATTGAGGTGCTTAAAATACAAACATTTTTACATTCAAGATGATTATAGAGTGAAAAGTGAGCAGAACTGTTCAAATAATCACAAATAAATCTGTAATATATTACACAATACATTGATATAAATATATACACTAGCCAGAAAACATAAAAGATAAAACAAGAAAGTAGGTACTATACTCTTGACTAAAATGCATCATTATCTACTGAAAACATATAAATAACAAATAGATAAAGCATTTCAGTATAACTATTAATGAGTGAACCCCAAATCAAAAATCAAACAAAATATCATTTTACTCTGCTAGAATGGCTACAATTTAAGAGCCAAAAATAGAAACTATCCAGTGCTGCCCAGAATTTCAAGAAATTTAAAGCTGTCCATATATTTGGTAGTAAAGTCAAATGGAAGAGTCTTTGTAGAACATAGTTCAGAAGTAAGGTAGCTTATGGTAATATCTCCTTATCTGATCTTTAAAATTTTAGACATTCTGTCTTTAAAAACAAAATGACATAAGGTAGCTTATGGTAATATCTCCCGATCTGTTGATACAGTCAGCCATTTTATTTCATTATGTGATAAAACTTTTAATTGTCTTTCCCTAACTATGATTATTAAGCAGTTGTAACACATACCTTTAATTCTAGCACTTGGGAGGCAGACGCAGGAGGATCTTTGTGAGTTCCAAGGCCAGCTTGGTCTACAGAGTGAGTTCTAGAACAACCCAGAACAACCAGAGCAACATGGTGAAAATCTTTCTCAAAAACAAAACAAAACAAAATAAATAAAAAAATAAATCAACGAGAAAAAAATAGTAATGAGAATGGAAGCTCAATGGTAGTTTCCATCTCCCCTTTGCTGGCTTAGATCTTCCCTAACCTATTTCCAGCACCCAGCACAAATCCACTATCCTACAGGCTTTTCCTCTTGCTCTTCTTTGAGCACCATTGTCTCATGTCCACTCTCTACAATCTAGTTTAGTAAATGGAAGTAGCTTCTCTTTGAAATACCTTTATATTGATGACCAAACTTCTCCACAGAACTCACTGAAAGCTATCCCTTTATACAGTTACTCTCCAAGTCCTACATTTTTATTTCCCAATGTCTTCATGTTTTCTTGGCATGTGAAAAGAATGAAACATGCCATGGCAATGTTTCAGATGTGGCATTTTCCTACACAAGCAATTCACACACATAGTAAAGACAACTACTACCTCAGTGAGTATAATTTATAGCTGAATATCTGCATTATAGTACTTAAGTTATATGAGAGCTTCTTACATATTAGAGCACCCCATTCCCCAACAGATACATATTGCAAACAAGCAATTAAAATCTTTTAAGTCCCAGACTAGTATTTATCAGTTCCTCAGTTCTTCCATTTTAAGAATTCTCCTTATTGTGGACTCTAAGGATAGGATCTTAAAGGACAATTCAGGAGATGGCCTTACAAACAATAGATTGTCCAGGAACAAAGGAGGGAGATCTCAGTTACTATGGCCTCCTCAGTATTGAACAAAAGACATGAGCAGAGAATCAGTGATACAAACAGGGGCATAGCTTTATATTATTTGGAGAGGAACAGGACAAACTAAAATGACCTCTGGCTATGACATTCCTCCTGATAGAACATTGAACTGGTGAAATAAAGAAAACAATAACTGTCACAAAAATTATAGATTATTTGCACGTAAGGGCAGCTTCGGCAAATATTCTTGATGAAAGTGGGAAAAGTGATAGCGTCTGGGGCAAAGGACAAGGATTTTTCCTTTCCCTTCAGCCCACATTCATGCACTAAACATTCCACTTGCCTTAGATTCAAGAACTAGGGAGAGGAAAACAATGATGAAGGTTCTGCCTTTGCAGCCCCCATCCCACTCCCCTTCCTCCTGTTTCCATGAGGGTGTTCCCCCAACCACCCACTCACTCCTGCCTCAGGGCACTATCATTCCCCTGCACTGGAGCATGGAACCTCCATAGGAAGAAGGGTCTCCCCTCCCACTGATGGCAGATAAGGCAATCCTCTGCTGCATATGCTTCTGGAGCCCTGGGTCCCCTCATGTGTACTCCTTGGTTGGTATTTAGTTCCTGAGAGTTCTAGGGGATCTGGTTGTTTGATATTGTAATTCCTATGGGGTTGCAAGCCCCTTCAGATCCTTCAGTCCTTCCCCTAGCTTCTCCATTGGGGTCCCCATGCTCAGTCTGATGGCTGGCTCTGAGCATCTGCATCTGTATTGGTCAAGCTCTGCTAGAGTCTTTCAGCAAGCACTTCTTGGCACCAGCAACAGTGTCTGGGTTTGGTGTCTGCAGATGTGATGGATCCTTAGCCCAGGATACAAATCACTGACCACATGAAGCTCAAGATGTAGAAAGACCAAAGTGTTGATGCTTTAGTCCTACTTAGAAGGGAGAACAAAATAATGATGGGAGGTAGAGGGAAGGAAAGATCTGAGAGAGACCTGGAAAGGAGAGAAGATGGGGAGGAAAGAAAGGAGTCAGGATCAGGTGTGGGAGAACACCAGGGAAAAGTACAGAGGGTCAGGAAATTGAAATGAAGTATGTAACAGAGGAGATGGGGAACTGTTCAGTAGCCACTAGAAAGTCCCAGATGCCAGGGAAACAAGAGGTTCTCAGGACCCAACAAGGATGACATTAGCCAAAATACCCAACAAATGGGAGATAGAACTTGTAGAGACTATATCTAATGGTTAGGTATGGCCTCCAGTTGAGGAATGTGACCACTCACCCATCTCAAAAATCCTAACCCAGAATTGCTCCTGTCAAAAGAAATACAGGGACAAAGAGTGGAGCAGAGATTGAAGGAAAGGCCATCCAGAGTTGACTTTATTTCTAAAACTTCATACTATTTCATTTCTATATTGTGTACCAGATTATATATATATAGTGTTATTTTCTCTTTCCTGTATTTTTCTCTTCAATCTGATTTTTATTTCTTGAGGACAAGATGGATTAATGACTATTAATAATTTAAATAGTACTTTTTTAAAAAATAGGGATTTATTTGTACACCTGTCAGGATGAGGATCACTTATGTACAAAACACAAGAAAATCAAGAAGACCAACATGTGGATACTTCATTCCTCCTTAGAATAGGGAACAAAATACCCATGGAAGGATTTATAGAGACAAAGTTTGGAGCTAAGACAAGAGGATGGACTATCCAGAGACTACCCCACCCAGGTATCCATCCCATAATCAGCCACCAAACCCAGATACTATTGCATATGCCAACAAGATTTTGCTGAAAGGACCCTGATATAGCTGTCTCCTGTGAGGCTATGCCAAAAGTGGATGCTTGCAGTCATCTATAGGATGGAACACAGGGCCCCCAATGGAGGAGCTAGAGAAAGTACCCAAGGAGCTGAAGGGGTCTGCAACCCTATAGGTGGAACCACAATATGAACTAACCAGTACCCTCAGAGCTTGTGTCTCTAGATGCATATGTAGCAGAAGATGGCCTACTCGTCCATCATTGGGAAGAGAGGCCCTAGGTCTTGCAAACTTTATATGTCCCAGTACAGGAGAACGCCAAGGACAAGAAATGGGAGTGGGTGGGTAGGGGAGCAGAGTAGGGGGGAGGGTATAGGGACTTTCAGGATAACATTTGAAATGTAAATAAAGAAAATATCTAATAAAAAATATAAATGAAACAAACACAAATTTGCACTATCAGATTAGCTGAAACCAGCAGTCCTCTGCTGTATATGTGTTGGGGGCCTCATATCAGCTGGTGTAGGCTGCCTGGTTGGTGGTCCAGTGTCTGAGAAATCTCAGGAGTCCAGGTTAATTGAGATGGCTGGTCCTCCTACAGGGTCTCCTTCCTCCTCAGCTTCTTCCAGCTTTTTTCTAATTCAACCGCAGAGGTCAGCAACTTCTGTCCATTGCTTGGGTTCAAATATCTGCATCCAACCCTTTCAACTGCTTGTTAAGTCTTTAGGAGGGCAGACATGATAGGTCCCTTTTTGTTAGCATCCATACCCTCAGTAATAGTGTCAGGCCTTGGGACCTCCGCTTGAGCTGGATCCCACTTTGGTCCTGTTGCTGGACCTTCTTTTCCTAGGGCTCTTCTCCATTTCCATCCTGCAGTTCTTTCAGACAGAAACAATTATGGGTCAGAGTTTTGACTGTGGGATGGTAACTCCATCCCTCACTTGATGCCGTTTCTTTCTCCTCTACAAGTTCCTTCTCCCCAATGTAGGGCATATCAACTAAGCTCCCTCCCTTTGAGAACTGAAAGTATCTCATCTCCCAGGTCTCTGGTACATTCTGAAGGGTCACCCCACCTCCCACCCTCAGAGGTTGCTTGTTTCCATTCTTTCTGTTGGCTCAGCTTGGGACCTATCCCATTGACTGGCTCTGTACCTTGACACTATTATTGATCCTATATTGTACTTACAGGCAGCAGCCTAGAATGGCTATTCTCTGAGAGGCTCCATCACCATCTGATTGAGACAGATGCATCTAGACAATTGGACTGAGGTCAGGTATTCCCATGGAAGAGTTAGCAGAAGGATTGAAAGAATTGAAAAGGATGGCCACCCCATAGGAAGATGAGCAATGTCAACTAACCTGGACCTGTGGAGCTCCAAGAGACTAATCCATCAACCAAAAGGCATGCATGGGCTCCTGGCACATAGGTACCATAGGGGTGCCTTTTCTGGCCCCAGTAGGAGAAGATGTGCCTAATTCTGTAGAGAGTTGATGCCCCAAAGAATGGGGATCTGGAGGGGTGTGGCTCATGTTCTCAGAGGTAAAGAAGAGGGGTGATGGGGGAAGAATTCTGGGAGGGAGAACTGAGATGGGAGGCAGCATTTGAAATGTAAATAAAAATGATGAATTAATTTAAGAAGAATCTAAAGTAAAACAAAATAAAAACCAAATTTTAGTTTAATCCCTGGGACCTTCCGTGTGGAAAAGAATGGGAGAAGAGAACCAACTCCTGCAATATGTCCTCTGATCTCCATAGCTGCATGCATATTGGATACATACACATACCATATAAATAAATAAAATAAACATATCTAAACATTTATGTATATGTTCATAATATATTTATTCTCAAATATTCTATAGAGAAGTTTATCACACAAATTAGCAATAATAATATAAAATAGTTTATATTTTTATATAATATTTTGACTACTTTAATATATGTGCTTTTTAATATTTTATTTAATATTTAATTAATAGAAAATGAATAATTGTGTTTCATGACAATTTTAATTTTCATCCTAACTTTGTATTTATGTTATTTCTGTGTGCTTTATAAACACTAATTTTGTCCAAGTATTTGTGGAATAGAGAGGTGAGGGCATGAAACCCACTGTCTTTCTCTAATTACCAGCATTTGTCTTCTGACTCCATTCCCAGCACCTAGAACTCCCTCGTTGCTGCCCAACAGAGTCACACATGAGGTATTCACTGCATGAGACCCACATCTGCAGGAAGGCCTGAATTACTTCCTAAATCAACCAGAAGGCCCTTTGCTAAACAAAGTATTATTTTCAAGTAGGTTTGCTCCCACAGTTCACTTGCTTCCAATAGCTCAAAATTACTCCTCTGTGTCCTAGCCTATCGATTCATGAGACTTAGGATATGCACATGACTCTAGCAATTTTCTCTGTTAAACCAGCTCCTTTAAAAAGATGGTTAAAAAAAATAGTAATGGAGAATTAATTCCACCAAACTCGTGTTTGGAGGCAGAGATGGAAAAGCTCTCTAGATTCTTGCTGTGAATGCGGGATCCATTTAGTATACTGTCCTGTACCAACCGTGTGTTTGTTTATTGAGTAAAATAGTTTATTGCCTAATAAAACAACCTTGAAATTTTTCTGTGCTTTTAAAAACTTGTGAATTTAGCTCACAAACCGTAAAATGGAGTGCGTTGAAATATGTTTGTGACATGGATGGTAAAAAAACCTAGATTATTGGCCAGTAGGAAGAAAAGATGCATGACTTGAAAAATACTTTTATTCCTGCATTTTCTACACTTGATCTTAGCCAAAAGGCCGAGAAACGATATTCCTGCATTTTCTATATGTTGGGTTTAATAAATGCATACAGCTGGTATACTATAAATGGAAAGTTAATGCCACCCACTTTCTAGTATGGTAAAAGCACAATGGAATGGGGATGGGTGAAGATTTAAAATGTAGATGGAAAGATCTGATGATGCTGAAAAACAATCTGAGAAACAAAGTGGAAGTGGAAGGAAATTAAGTTACTGTACATTCATTCGTGAGCTTTGTTTTTATTTGTCCTGCTTAGGCAGATGAATTCCATTTCACTCACTGTAATGTATTTGTCTTCTTGCTTTTTCCTGATGAGATTGTGAGCAATGTCTCATCTGTGCAGTCTTAAAGCCAACCACAAAACCTCATACAGATATTCCTAGTAATAATTAATAAGTGAATTATTTACGTACTGAGGAGATGGCTCAATTGATAAGGTATTTGCAGCACCTGAGTTCAGATCTCTAGCCCTCCTGTAAAATGATAACACAAAGATGTTGAGATATGAAGATACTTTGAATTCATCAACCATACAACCCAAGTGATTGGTGAGTGCCATCTTTAATGACAGACTCTGTCTCACAAAAAAATGAGGTAGCAAGGGATTGATGAAGACACCTGAACTGACCTCAGGTCTCTACATGTTCACGCACACATATGCAGACAGCCATGAGTGTACATACTCAAAGAACATACACAACATACTAATATACAAATACATGTGCACACATGTGCATTTTAAAAACAGTACAATCATTTACTTTTCATAAATGAATAGGTAGTCAGAGGGTAAAGTTAGTTATAACTTTAAGACCATGGCAATGGTGGGGATTAAGTATGGAAAAAACTCCTCCCTTTGATACCCTCCTTAGACACTCATAATGGAATGTAGCTCCCTCCAACTTGATTTATATAGCTCACGACATTTTCTGACAATGTTTTTTTGCACATCATTATATCCGTATTTTATCATCTTCCATATTTCAAAGGTTTATGAGTCCACATTACTAATATTGAAAAGAAATCAGAAGCTTGCAGTTAACCCATGACTCTAGCATTTGGAATGTCTTCCCTTGTCATCCCTACACAGAGCTGCTACATATTATTATACTTACTTACTGGCACCATTTATCCAGGGAGCCAGGAACTAATCCATCATATAGACATAAGGCAAATGTATTTATTTGGGAGCTGTGAATAAAATTTAATTGTTGATACAAAAGTGGAAAATTGAATTCAAGAAAACCAAAAATGATAGGGAGGACTAGAGTATCACCTGAAGCTTTCAATAATGGATCAAAATGTTTCCCTTATATAGCATTCATGTGCTGTAGTGTGTTACTTATATTTAATAAAAAATTAAATGAATATTTCATTATAAAATAGTTTAGATATTGGAATTTGTTTCAACTTTCTTTTCTTTTTTAGTTAGTTGGCTGGCATTAAAACTAAATATGGGGCTGATAACATGGCCCACGAAATAAAGTGCTTGCAACACAGGCAGGAAGACCTGAGTTTAGATTCCAAGGATACATATAATAAAAGTAGGAATGGGGGTGAGTACTAACTGGCAAAGTGAATACAAGGATTCCTAAATCTCACTGACCAGGTGCTCTGTCCAATCAGTGGGCTCATTTTTAGTGTGATACCCTTTCTTTTAAAACAGTATTGAGAGCAATGGAAGACTCAGAATGTAGACCTTGGTCTCCACCCATAAGCACACATCAAGCAACACAAGCACATACACAAAAGGAACTACAGATTTGGTCATTGGGAAATTTCTCTGAATGTAAGAGTCTTTGGCCCTGAGATACAGTCTAGCCTTATAGTGTTTGCCTAACAAGCCAATGCCTCAGGTTCCATCCCTATTGCAGAAAAAAAAAAAAAAAAAAAAAAAAAAGAAAAAGAAAAAAAGAAAGGGAAATCTACTATAACTACTCTAAAATGATAGCAACAGACATAGTTGGGTGATACCAACATTTCTCTGGTTTCCTGAAATGGATATTCAGGCCGAAACACATTTGCATTCTAAAAGGAAGGAGGAAATTGGACCTGCACAATTTACCACCCAATAGTCTGTCTCTGATCTTCAGCAAAGTTGTGCTTAGGCACCCAATTCTTGGGTTCCAAGGAGATAATGATGCAAGCTTAAGAGAGAAAGAATCTATATATTGGAAACTCTGTATCATTACCTTGGTAAAGTTGATGTCTGGAGCATTTTGGTTCTCATTTATCCCTTTACTGTTAACTTTAGTAGGAGTTGATGAGTTTGCTTAAACAGTAACTTTATTTACTTGCATTAGGAACAAATTAGTTGGAAAGGTGTCCATGTGAGAGGAACTTCTGCTGAGCTAATATGAGTTCACAGAATCGAGTTGAAATTATGTGTTAAAATTTTAATAACAATTCGTTATGTACACAATTAAAGGCCAGTGAAATCAGAGGTGCATTACAAAGCAGCAATCCCCCAGGGGCCAGATTTAATGAATAATTAATTCATACATGTTTCTTTTCATATTTTTGGCTTGTTAGTGTCTCTTTGAAAGATAAATAATGTGCTTCATAAGAAATTCCTATTAAACCTGCCTTTCAACTCCAAGCAAGCTTAGTTCCAAGTAGAGTATTATGTGATTCAGTAATTCACTAATTCACTCAAGTTCTGACTCTTGATTTTCTAGGGACCTTTAGGTTATTCTTATCCATAATTTAACTCCATTGTTTTGAACTGGAATGAACAATTTTTAAACCATTTTAGCCATACAAAGGAAGAGATTTTTTATGCTAATTCTGGATGATTATACAAGGTACTGAGATCATATTTACCCTCTCTATGACCTTTACTTGCCTTTTCTGCTCTGCCCTTCCATGTCCATATTAGCCTCACTTTATTATCAAATTGATTCATTACCTCCATAGTATGTAATGCTTTTCTTTCTGAGTCTAGAATGTTTCATTTAATAAAATATTCTCCAGGTCAGTCCATTTGTTTTTACAAACATAATGTTATTCATCTACACAGTTGTGATATATATATATATATATATATATATATATATATATATATATATATATCACATATATTATATATATATTATTATGTTTATATATATTCATATGTGTGTAATATGTATGTATATATGTAATATATATATATATATATATATATATATATATATATATATATATCAATGTCTATACTAATTTCTAAAAATAGATGTAATAATTTAGATCCTATCAGCAGTGTATGAAGGTCTAGTTGTAACTTAATCTCACCAGTGCCTATTATTGTTCATTTACTGATGATAGACAGCCATCAATACCAAAGGGAGATACAATCTCAGTGTGTTTCAATTTGTATTTCTCTCATTTGGAATATTTAAATATGCTTTGTGGGTTTAGTAGATCTTTGTACATTATGACTTTATTCCAACACACCAATAAGTTCTTGATTGGGCCATTGTGTAGAAGATAGTTCTTATGGGCAAGAGATAGTTAGTTAGTTAGTTAGTTAGTTAGTTAGTTAGTTAGTTAGTTAGTCAGTCAGTCGATACAATACAGATGATATTTAGTTAATTTGTTAATCAATAACATAGTAGTTAGTAGGTTTTATTTTTATTTTCAGGCTACCAAAGAACATATTGTGTTGCTCAGGATCAACTCAAACTTAGAACAATTCTCTTGCCTCAGCCTCCCTAATACAAGAGATTACAGGTGGGAGCTACGAGGATTGGTATCACCTCTAGGTTGCAGAAGCTTTGTAACATGCTGTACTCTTCTGTGCTTATCTTTCCTGAGCCTGAAATCATGTAGGTGACTTAAAGTGCTTCCCTGTTTTTCCATGTGTAGTTCCTATGTTTTAGGTTTTATGTTAATGTTGTTTTGTTTCAAAGGGCAAAACAGTTTTAATCATGGTAACCATAAGTTGCAGTAAAACACATGTGTATCAACAATAACATAAATAAACACACTGAGGTAGAGTCAAATCATGAAATATCATTCAGCATATTTCAAAATATTGAGAAAGATCAATAGATCTTCTATGTCAAGATCACTAGATTAAATAGAATCCCAGCCTAACAAGTCAAAAGAGACTTATTATTTTTTATTTATTTATTAGATAATTTCTTCATTTACATTACAAGTGCTATCCCAAAAGTCCCCTATACCATTCCCCCGCTCTGCTCCCCTACCCACCCACTCCCACTACTTGGCTCTGGCATTCCCCTGTACTGGGGCTTACAAATATTGCTAGACCTAGGGCCTTTCTTCCCCAATAATGGCCAACAAGGCCAACTTCTAATACATATGCTGCTAGAGACTTGAGCTCTGGGGGTTCTGATTAGTTCATATTGTTGTTCCATCTATAGGGTTGCAGACCCCTACAGCTCTTGGGTTCTCTCTCTGGCTCCTACGTTGGGGACCCTATGTTCTGCCCTATAGATGATTGTTAGCATCCATTTCAAAAGAGACTTATGATAATACCATGGCATTGTATATTTGCTCTTTGTCCCAAATAGTGAATACTTGGGTCAGAAATGAAAGCACAAAGGCAGTTATGAGAGCTGTGGGTGCTGATCACAAATAGAAGGTCCTGGACATCAAAACTGAGTCCTCTGTAAGAATAGTTTGTGCTCTTTTTACAAAAAAAGTATTTCATTTCTGAGATTATAGTATAATCACACCATTCTGCCTTCCTTTGTTTCCCCCCAAAGCCTCAATTCTTCTTGCTGTTTTTTTTTCAAACTCATTGCCTCTTTTAAATTAATTGCTTGTGCATGTATATCTATATTCATGTTTACTACTGAATATGATGGACAGACAGACAACTCTGAATTCAGACAAGCTGACAAAGAGGATACCAAAGAGGTAAATGTGTACCTCTTGGGACAGATTGATTCTGTATCTGGAGCTGTATTTTCGCTTGTTCCTTACTTTTGTTTCTTATAAGTGGTGGTTTTTTGTTTTTTGGTTTTTGTTTTCTGTTTTTTTTTTGTTTTGTTTTGTTTTTTCTAAATTGCTCCTGACAGTAGAAGAAAAATTAATGCAAATATTAAAGCATGACATTTCAGAGATCTTTTGAATGATTGTGAATTGAAGTAAATATCAAGAAACTTGATGATAAGTGGAATAGTGGTTTGATTAAGTAATACTTATACTGAACAAAATTTATATAGAAAAAAATCATTAAAATATACTCCTAGAAGATCTTTTTTCTTTCTATATTATATTCACTTCTAGAGTTCCATCTGAGAGTAAATGTGATCCACACCAAGTCCAAACAGAATGACAGAATCAGTCTTTCCTGAATCCTACCATATGCTTTGTCAATGGACGATCCTCTATACAATAGTGGTCTCATATTCTTTTATCATCTAGTGACCCAGTGATATGGGAGTCATCTTGGTTTATATCACTTTCCTCTATGATATTCTCCTTCTAACAAGATAACCTAATAATATATTTCTCATATCATATTCCCCCTCTGATTAGTGATATACAAATGTAGTATGTTGGTTCTTCTTGTGCTCCTCTGGACTGATTATCATTATTAGGGAATTGCTTACTCAGATCAAGATGTCTGTCTTTGAGTTGTTTATTCAAATCTGCAGTGATAACAGTGCTTATCTCCCTTAATAGTGTCAATGTGAAGACTGATAATGGACATTTTAAGTAATTATCATCGTAGGTGGCATTCAGTTAACACTTCAAGTTCTAATCATGAGGATGGAAGTGCCTATCCAAACTATAAACAGTGTACAATCTAAAATAAGATGACATTTTTTCCTACCAGTAGTATCCATGCACTTGCCATTTTTGGATAACAATTTCAAATGCCCTCATACTGTCTCAAGAATAACCAGAAACTAGAAATAATTATAACATGTTGATAGGGAATCAATAAGCTACTGTCCAATGAGTGAGTAGTTTCTGATATTTTTGGTGTGATTTCTTCCTCCATTTATTCTCAAATCTCACATAAGAAGAGCAGAAATGCAGACTTTTCCTCTTAGAGTTCCTTATAGTCCCACCGAATCTGGCTAATCATTCCATCATTGGTTTCTGCAACAAATTTCTACCATTTTCATTTTAACATTTTGTTAAGGGTATGTAAGTGATTCTATGATTCTTAGCTAATTTACAGGTATTTCAGGGTTTATTCATAGATTAATGGTATGCATCCTTTACTTTGTAAAATGAGTCTAATTATAATTTTGATTATATTTAGAAATTTAAATTTGTCTGTGAAGAATGCATATGTTTATAAATTGTGGTACTTTTCATAATGACTTTTTCATATTGAGCATTTTGTTATTAAAATAGTACAAGCGGGTAGAAAGAAAAGAGTGAAATAAAGAATAAGAGAAGGAGAGAGAGAGACAGAATAGATATGTACTTTAGAACTATAATCTTTGATGCTTAATCAAGGTAAAATATTTATGTATAAATGCATGGTACAACTACTCTGTCATGATGTAATTATATATTAACTATATTAATTTTTAAATATTTATTTTTATTTTTATATGTTCATTTATATGCTCCTTGTATGCAGGTACCTGTTAAGGTCTTAAATAGGTGCCAGATTTTGTGAAGCTGAGGTCACAAGTGGTTGTGAGCTAACCAGCTTGGGTGCAGGGAACTTAACTTGGATTATCTGACATAATAGCAAATGCTCTTAACTAGTGAGCCATTTTGATTGCAATGTATTTGTATTAATTTTAAATTATTAGCTATATTTAAATTAAAATTATAGCTAAAATTTTAATTTTAAATATCGTATGTTCCTGTACATGTGTAGGCTTCAGTATAACTTAATTTAGAAAATAAGTTTAGATTAGGGTCATAATCCTCAACCTCTGTGCTTCTTGTATGAGCCTAAAATATCCTAGCCCCTATCTCAAAATCTTCTTGTTTATATCAAATGGGTTGTAAACATGGACATGAGTCCAAGACTTTGTAGATAGAGTGGTAGAAGGGATGATTTAGCAACTGAGTACTTGCTGCCTTTGTAGAGAAACTGAATTAAGTTCCCAGCATAACACTGGGTGTCTCATGACTATAAATTACTCCTCTTCTAAAGGAATCAAGGCCCTTCTTGACTTCTTTAGGTCCCTATGATCATATTTACACACATGCACACACTCTAATTCATATTTTTAAATATATATAACTGACTAATAATTAGAGAATAGGCAAATATTGATTATTATTTTTCTAGATTATTATTTGTAAAACTGAAGCTTTAATAATGGCACTTGGCATATTTATTGAACATGTCCAAGCCAAGAATTTACATTATCTACAAATTATTATTTTTTTCCTAATTCCACTTTTATCATCATCAAAGCAAAAAAACTAGTCTTATTGGTTGAGGTGAATATCTCTGGATCCTGGAACTAGAAAAAAATTTCCCTCAAAAGTATGCTTATATGAAGGTCAGGCATAACCATTAGAGCTGGATTCTATTGAGATAAATTCTCACACTTAGAAAAACAAAATCTAAAGAATCCAGCTTCCACGACTACCTAAAAATCATATTCATAAAATTTGCAGACTTAAAAACTCTCAGAAATAATTTTAAAATAAATAAATTTTATATTTTAAATTAAATAAATAAATAAATTTAAATAATTTTAAAATAAATAAATTTTATATTTTAAAATTATATTATTAAACAATGTATCAAGCATGGAAAATTTTTTATTAATTTATATTTTAGTTTTTACATACTACTGTTGTGTGTTCTGAAAAACAGATAATAAAACATACAGTATGTTATTTAGGAACTTAAGGCTAAGTCACAACAGTGACCCAGGGAATGAAGAGTCCTATGTTAGGGAGAATATTTATGGTTTTGTCCTATGTATGGGGAATATTTACAATTCTTTATTTTTTTTCAAAGTTAAAAAGGAAATGGAAACTACAGTTATATGAACGTTAACATGAAACATAAAAAGGTTAATTTTATTATTTTGTTATATTTATTTAATTTATTGAAACTGTATACTTGAATGCTGTATCTACAATACGACTGTACTATCATCTTTTCAACTACTTCTATGACCCCTTCTCTCTTCCTGTTCTTCTGAAAAGTGATACTGCAGGTGGATCCCTTAGAAGCAACATATCTATTGGTTTTATGATATGCACACTGAAGTAATCCACTTATATCTTCTGTTTAAATGTAACATGATGTACTTGTGTCAGGAAGAAGGCAGTGTAGTATTAATTACATAGATGAGCAAATATGTCAGGAGGTAAACTGGTTTTAAATTTGAATCATTTCTTTAATAAATACTACAGTGAGAAGAAAAATATTAGGGCAAATGATTATTTTAGAATCCCCCATTCCAGGTTTTAGTAACACAGGATTAAGAAAATAAGAAAAACAATAATCTTGGCATCTTGGAGCTCACTCTGTAGTGGGGGTTGCAGAGTGCTTTTAATTGGCAAATACAGCATAATAAACTAGTGAATGCCAGGCAGATAAATAAGTTGAAAGGCTCCAAGAGAAAGGGAAAGGATTACAATTTAGGTAACATGGATAGAAAGCATATAAGATGAAGAGCAATGCCAGAAGGATGTGAGAGTGTCAGCCTTGTACATATAAAATTACAATCCCAAGTTAAATATATGGATAGCATAAATGTTTCAAGACACAAGACAACACAGGCATGAATGAAGAGAGATTTGTTGGAACACTGACTCATCTGAATCAGGTAGGCTCATGATATTCCAGAAATCAAGGACCAACCTGGATTCTCTGCTTCAGTTCAACATTTGGCGATAACCTTAGGTCATTGTTAACTAAAGAAAAGTTTCAGCTGTACTCATTTATATAGGAAGATTAAAATTATTACATTGGATTAAAGTACATTAATGTCTATTAACAACATTATAGACATATCCCATGTTACTATGCTAAATATACATCCAACTATGTGTGATATGTGAGATGCCCTCTATAGCTTCACACTGCTCACCCTACATAGCCATAGACAACAGGTCTGCAACTAGTACTTTTAGTATAATACTCTTTTAATGATAAAAAAAATAGAAGCTCTAATATCAGTTTAAAAGATTTTTTCTCCCCCACTTAAATGTGTTCATACTGGGGTGGTAAAAAATTAATGCTTGGGTTGTACATATACTTGGAGGGAACCACTCCCCCCCAAAAAAGAAAGAAAGAAAAATAGAAAAAGATTTTCATTGCAAGGTATCAGAGACACTTGATTTTCATGATTGATATTAACCTGGATCACCTGGCTCAGTTAGTCTGTGTCTAGTTCACTACCTTAAAACTATTGCATATGCCAGCAAGATTTTGCTGACAGGAACCTGATATAGCTGTCTCTTGTGAGGATATGCCAGTGCCTGGAAAATACAGAAATGGATGCTCACAGTCATCTATTAGATGGAACATAGGGCCTCCAATAGAGGAGCTAGAGAATGTACCCAAGGAGCTAAAGTGGTCTGCAACCCTATAGGAGGAACAACAATATGAACTAACCAGTACCCCCCCAGAGCTTGTGTCTCTAGTTGAATATGTAGCAGAGTTTTGCCTAGTAGGCCATCAATGGGAGGAGAGGCCCTTGGTCTTGCAAAGATTATATGCCCCAGTACAGGGGAATGCCAAGGCCAGGAAGTGGGAATGGGTGGGTTGGGGAGCAGGGCAGGGAGAGGGTATAGGGGACTTTCAAGATAGCATTTGAAATGTAAATGAAGAAAATATCTAATTAAAAAAAGACTACTGAAGGAGCTAGAGAAAGTACCCAAGGAGCTGAAGGGGTCTTCAACCCTATAGGTGGAAGAATAACATGAACTAACTAGTTCCCCCTGCGCTCATGTCTCTGGCTGCATATATGGAAGAAGATGGCCTAGTTGGCCATCATTGGGAGGAGAGGCCCCTTGGTCATACAGACTTTATATGCGCCAGTACAGGGGAATGCCAGGGCCATTATGTGGGAGGGGGTGGGTAGGGGAGCAGGGCGGGGATGGGGGAGGGTATGGGGAAATTTCTGGATAACACTTGAAATGTAAATGAAGAAAATATCTAATAAAGAGAAAAAAATTAAAAAAAAAATACACCCATCTCTTCCCCCCCCCATAAAAAGACTACTGTTGGAATTAATTTATTAATTAATAAATACCTAGCCAACACTTAAATAGTAAAGATTTCTCTATTAATTCTTTGAAGACAAAGCATATGTTCTAGAAGGAGGAACATGTACCAATGCCACTACCCTTTTCTCAATTATTGGCATGATTATATTGATAAGTATATACTAATTAGTATATTAATAATGATCTAATATTCCATATTTAAAATTCCAACTCAAGTGCTGAACAGATATTATAGAATGAAATGAAATGAAGTAATTTACCAAGTGACTAATGGTAAAGAAATTCGGTAAGTGCATGGGTACATTGAAAGCAGGTAGGATCATGAGTCAATGCCAAACTGGGTATCTGTACTAAGAGAGTTAATAGATATGTCTCCACTTCTAACCCAGAAGCTATGTCCATTTGACTACCAGTCCCAAACAAAAACTCAGTTCTGTCCTATGGAGTATCAGGAGTCTCAATAGGGATACAAACAATAATTAATGCTAGACCCCGTACCCAAAAGTAAATGGCCAATACAAGTGCAGTGACATCGTTAGAGGTTAGAGGTATCTCATGATATTTTCAGCTTTTTTTCCCTTACAGATTCTTTCCCTATATTCTATGGCTTCTGGCTTGTTTTTAAGGGGTTCCTGTGTGTAGTGGGATGTTTAGCTCTGTGTCTACATGTGTGTACTGTGGTTTGTTTTTTGATTTGAACTATAACAGTTTATTGGTTTTTGCTTTATCTTATTTTATTATCATTCTGTAGATGCCTGCTTTTTTTTTTTCTAAGTAAAGAAGGAAAAGGTGTGCATTCTAATGACAGGTAAGTTGTGGGGTATCTCAGAGAATTCAAGAAAGAAGAAAACATAATCACGACATATTCTATGAGAGATCTGCTTTAAATAAAAGAAAGGAAATGGTCGTTGTGTGGTTCTTATAATGAGAACAATATGCATTTTGGTCTTTTGTTCTGTAAAAAGGACCTGGGATTTGGAATTTGACAGACAAGATGGATAATCTTAAGTGTTGTATAGGATCAGTGCCTAACACACGATGAAGTGGAAAAGTTATAATTTCATATTTTGCAATAAATTACTCAATGTAGTGACTAACATATGCCCAGCATTCACAGAGGTTCACATTCCCCAATATCTCTTTTATGTGGACTTTAGCTCGTAAGCTTGCTTATTACAATCCAAATAACCACAGAGGTTAGGCACCTAGTAAGGGATCAGAGAATAGGAGGAAATTCCAAACCCAGGGAAATAGAATATAATACTGTGGACAAATAAAGTGGAACAAGAACAGCAGGTTTGGGGGAGTGAGAGCTCTTATCCAAGGCTTAGACGTGGTTCCAAGTTAACTTCCGTGTTACTCACTTATCTCCAGATTTTACATTTTTCTTTCTCTTAAGTCACTTTTTTCTCATTTCTTTTCCACATTTTTCCATCCATCTTAAATTCTATGACATTATTTTGCAATTCTTCAAGATAACAAAATACATATAGGTTAATATAGATTTTATCAGAAATCAATTCAGATGCTATTTTATTGTACAGTGAATTTGATGTCCATAGATGAGTTTGTACATCTGTCTACCTGTGTGTGTATACTCTATAACTGTATAGAGGTCAGAGAACAGCCTTGGATGCCAGACCTTGTCTTCACCTGTTTTGAAATGGTTTCTTCTTTCCTGCTAAGTCCATCAAACTACCTGGTCCATGAGATTCAGAGATTATCTTGTTTATAATCCCTGTCATTTTATTTGAATGCTGGGATTACAGACATGTTCTACTTCTTTCAGATTTATGTGGGTTGTAGGGCTAAAACCTCAAGATCTTTGTACTTAAAAGCATTTTATCATCTGTGCCATTGCTTCAACCCAGAGCATGAACAATTTAAAGTTTATTTATTTGGGCCTGCAAATCACTATCATGGATCAACTTGTGGCTATGGGTAGAATAGAAATCTGAATTATAAATTTTAGATATTATCCCTCTGTCAGATGTAGGGTTAGTGAAGATCTTTTACCCAATCCTCAGGCTGCCATTTTGTCCTATTGACTCTGTCCTTTGCATAACAAAAGCTTTTCAGACTTATCAAGTCCCATTTTTGATCTTAGAGTCTGAGCCATTGGTGTTCTATTCAGGAAATTGTCTTCTGTTTCAATGCTTTCAAGGGTATTTCCCACTTTCTCTTCTATTTGATTTAGTGTATCCAGTTTTATGTTGATATTATTGATCCACTTGGACTTGAGTTTTGTGCAGCATAAATATGGATATATTTGTATTCTCCTATAGGCAGACATCCAGTTTAAACACATAATCCAATTTTAAAAATGTGGTACAGAGCTAAACAGAATTCTCAACAGAGGAATCTTGAATGGCCAAGAAGCACTAAAAGAAATGCTCAATGTCTTAGTCATTGGGGAAATGTAAATCAAAATCACCCTTAGATTTCATCTTACAACAATCAGAATGGCTAAGATCAAAACCCCAAATGACAGGACAAGGTAGTGAGGGTGCTACAAAAGAGGAATAGTCCTACATTGGGATGGATATGCAAACTTGTACTACCACTATGGAAATCAATTCGGTGGCTTCTCAGAATATTGGAAATATTTCTACCTGACAGTCTAGCTGTATCTACTCCTGGGCATATTTTCAAAATATGCTTCACCATACCACAAGGACACATGCTCCACTATGTACATAGTAGCTTTATTCACAAAAGCCAATAACAGGAAACAACCCAGAAGTCCCTTAACTTAAGAATGGATACAGAAGTTGTGGTTCATTTGCTCTATAGAATATTATTCAGCTAGTAAAAACATGGGCATCAAGATTTTTGCAGTCAAATGAATGGAACTACAAAATACCATTCTGAATGAAGTAACCCAGAACCCAAAAGACAGGACCCTAGAATAACTGTCATCTGAGAGACTCTATCCGGCAACTGACTGAAACAGATGCGGAGACTTACAGCTAAACATTGGCTAGAACTTGGGTACTCTTACAAAATGTTGGGAGGACTGAAGATCATGAAGGAGATAGGAACTCCACAGGAATACCAGCAGAGTCAACTAACCTCAACATTTGGAAGCTCTCAGAGACTGAGCTAACAACCAAAGAGCATGCATATTCTTGACTTAGGACCCTAGCACATATGTACTATATGTGCAGCTTAGTCTTCAAATGAGTCCCCCAACAATTGGAGTGGGGGATGTGCCTAAAGCTGTTGTGGATTGAATTCCCTTAACTGGTCTACTTTGTCTGGCTTCAGTGGAAGAGGATATACCTAAACCTACAGAGACTTTATACTCCAAGGTAGGAGACAACAGGGTGAGTACCCTCTCAGAGGAGCAGGGGAGGAGGATAGAAGGAAGGACTCTATAAGGGGAGGCTGGGAGGAGGGTAGTGATTGAGGTTAAATAATAATAACAATAAATTTTTTAAAAAGAACATAGAGATGGATGCTAAATATTAATCCAGCTTCCTAGGGATCTTTGGTTTTTAATATTCTAATTCCTGCCTGTGAAAGCTTCCAAGACATCAGATAAAGTCAACTCTACCTCTAAGCTGTTCATAGAAACAGTTTTCAATTGGTTACAATTCACCATTTTTCATGGTCATTACAATGCAACATTCTTTGTGATCATTACAATCAACTGTCTTTACCTTGGCTGAAAACATGCTGAATAGTATAATCCAAGGTTCTGCTGAATTCATTACCAACCCAAGAATGATATTATAATTTATAAGCCAAGAAAAATTATGTGATTGTTTTAAATATATTTCAAATAAAAGTATTTTCTAAACTATGAAAAATTTATTTATTATAAATATTACTGAATAAATTATTGTGGACTAAGAAATTATGTTATTTTCAAAGTATCTTTACTCTGTTTACTTCATTACTCCTAATATTTAATTATTCTGTAAGAATAAAATTTATTTATTGTGTATTTCAATGTGGAATTAGAAAAAGAACCTATAAGCTTAGTCAAAGAAAACTAAAATAAACCTGAGTGAGTTAATCTAGACCCAAAAGAGACAAATATTGCATGTTTTCTCTTATATGCAGAGTTTAACTCTTAAGCTTCTGTGTGTCTACTATAATCCAAATAACTTTAGAGGTAAGGAACCTAATAAGGTGCCAGGGAAGAGGAGAGCATGCCCCAGGAAAGGGGAAATAGAGTATACTATTATGACGATATAAGAAGAAAACTAGAATTGAATGATTAAATGGAGGACATGGGAAAGAAGGGAATATGGAGAGAAGCAACTAACACTGAAAGGCCTTTTGAATAACCATATAAAGCCTACTACTATTGAAGCTTCCTTAAAAAATGCCTATAGAAATGGAATTTGAAGACACACCCCAAACAATGGGGGTGACAATTCCCCAGAGTATTCCCCTGTGAGTATCTCAAACTATTTCCAACCATATGAGTTACTCTCCACAGTTGGTTGGTAAGGAATTATTGATGAGAACTCTACTTGTGTCGTCGAACAAAGAATAATTGATCTGATGCTCAACTAGAAGCTTCACCCCTGATGACTGCACTCATGGTACAGGAAGGTCCTCCACATACACAACTGGAAGAGAAAAGTCCTCATCATTATCACTCATATAAAAATCTTAGACCTACAGCAGTGTCTTGCTTGTAAAATATACTGATGAAAAACAGTACAAATGTCCAACTTCTTTCTAATTGAATTTAAGTCATAATCTGTGAGATGAAAATCATACCTGACAATGCCAAAGTGGCAAAAAAATACATATAAATAAATATATCATGGCCATAAGGAAAACCTACTACTATTATACTGCGAAATACACACAGCAAAAAATGACTCCTAAAAAAACCCATAGATGGAAACATCATTCAACCATCACAAGTAAGCATTTAGTTGCAGTAGATAGAAATTAACACTCAGATATATATATATACATTATACATATATTACACAACTGGTATTAGTTTGATTGATATTTGTATAGATGACATATAGGCTATATGCATATAAATAGGTAATTGATAGATAATAGATTTTGGATAGATATATGATCCATACATTATGGATTCATAGATGATATATGGTAAATTTTGGTTTTTTCACTTTCCTTACATTAACACCTAGTCATTTTGAGGTGCAACAAGGAACAGCCATGTCTAATTGCTATAGAACAGAGAACCATGTTGTAGAACGGAATATAGTATATATATGAACACCTGTAGTAGTCTTTTGGGAGATATTTTTTATTTGGTGGGGGCAGCACCATTTATAACTAAAAAATTCATATACTATATTTTAATCATGTTTTTTCTCATGTTCTTCAAAGTTCCCTCACACCTCCCTACCCATCCAACTCTATGTCCCCCCTTCTCCTCTCTGAAAACTAAACTAAACTAAAAGAAAAAAAGAAACAAACACAAAAAAACAAACCAATCAACCAAAACCCCATAAGACAGAAATTGAAAAAATAGCCCACCAGACAAAAAGCCAATAAAATATTTAAAAGTAGTATGCAGTTTGCTTTGTGCTGGCCTCATACTTCTCGGCATTATGTCTGCCTTAGAGTCATCCAGTGACAAAACATTGGTTAAAAATGATTATTTTTTTTCTTAGCTGGTGTTATTGCTAATTGCTTTTTGGTTAAGTGTGGGTTTTGCCTCTGTTGCCCATTTTCAGTGCTGGGATTTTGTTTGACTTGAACTTGAACAAATCTTCTGTATGTTGTCCCATTCTCCATGAGTTTAGACACACATCAGTTTTGTTGTGTCTGATAAACATCATTACCTTGGAGTCATTACTGACCTATGTATCTTACAAGAATTTCATTCCTTCTGTGTATATCCCTGAGCCTTGAGTGGAAGTAGGTTAATGAAGACATCCAAAGTCTCTCACTATCTAACTCGCACTTCAAAGCTGTCATCTGTATAAGTAAGTACGTATGTCTACCAGTCATATATATGTTTACTCAACTCTGTCAAGCCGAGGTAGTTTAAACATGCACCACATAGACAAAGATATAATAGGTAGATGATTTTCTACCTAGTATATTATCATAGATACTTTACAATATTGCAGCAAACCCTGTGAGACATTTTTAGTAAGTATTCACAGCTTCTTAGGCAGAAAATAGGCTGATGATGTGTGGATGGACACATAATTGATAAATAATAGGTTTAGGGTAGATACATAATTTGTAGATGATAGATTATTAGATGATAGATGAGAAATTTTGGTGTTTTTCTATTCATTCTTTTAAAACCTGATTATTCTGATATATAAGCTTACAAATCTAATTTGTAACTCTATTAAAAATATTTCATTTCATTAGTCAAGAAAAAGATAATTATGTTTGAAGGGAGATTTTTAAACTTTTTAATTAAATATGTAACTTAGGAAGTAATTCATTTGAAACAACACACCTTTAGGTTGAAAGGGCTAGTCTGCTGTTACACAGCCATTCTTACTAACATGAGAGTTGTCATTGTGCTTTGAGCCATCCCACATCTGTTCCTCGGGGTTGGCTGTAAATAACAGCTTTTAATTTCTACCTCCTTATTAGCTAAATATCTATCTGATATTTAGTTTCATCATTTACTCAATGCCAATAACTGGAAATAAATTTTTGTACATGAGAAAAATAAAAGGAGAAGTATGGTATTTACACAATCCTACCAGGTATAGATTTTTTTAATTTAATATATGGTTTTCATATAGCCAAAGGGACTCTTAATAAATTAGTTAACTGTTACTTATTCTATCAATAGAAAAAATGAACAATATTACCCCCAACCATGTGCCCTTTATTGATCTCTCTTCCTCTTTTTTCACTCTCTCTATTAGTACCATCTTCTTGGAAGTTTTCTCCTATTTCTCAGTTCACTGTAAACATCAGATGCTAAATGACTAATGGAATTTTTGGCCACCCAACTCTGAAAACGTAATAATAAGATTTTTTTCAAAAATTTCAGTTGTCCAGTGAAGCCAAAATAAGTTTTTGCAGTTTAGAGAACTGCTGTATTTTTTCATTTTCAATATGGGTCATATCTACAATCAAGGGATATTGTTAGAGCTTGGTATAGTGAGGCATGCCTATCATTCCAACAATTGAGAGGAAAGGTGGAAAGACTAGGAGTTCAAAAGCAGCCCTGGCTAAATAGAGAGTTCAAGGCCTGTTCGATCCTGTCTGAAACAGATTCAGAGGAGGTATAGAGACATTTACTAGAAATGCCACCCTACATAAATCAGCACCAAATAGCCATCAGCCTTAAAAAAAAATTTAGTGAAAGACTAGAGTAGAGGTACATGCCTTTAATTCCAGAACTCAGGAGGAAGAGGGAAGTATATAAATGAGAGTTTGGGGCCAGCATGGTCTATTTAGTGACTACCAAAGACAGCCAGAGCTACATAGTGAGATCCTGTTTAAAAAAACCAAAAAGAGAAATAGAGGAGGACGAGGACGAGGACGAGGAGAAGGAGGAGGATGAGGAGGAGGAGGACGAGGAGAAAAAGAAAAAGAAAAAGAAGAAGAAGAAGAAGAAGAAGAAGAAGAAGAAGAAGAAGAAGAAGAAGAAGAAGAAGAAGAAAAAGAAGAAGAAAAAGAAGAAGAAAGAGAAAAATGAAAAGGAAAAGGAAAAGAAAAAGAAAAAGAAAAAGAAAGAGAAAAAGAAAAAGAAAGAGAAAAAGAAAAAGAAAGAGGATATCATCATGAGACCGTTTTATCATATGCAAAGTAATCACCATTTATAATTTCATTGATACCTTTCATGAAATCATATGTTACACTCACATTATGAGAAAGTGGTGAGAGACATCATGAACACACTCCAGCCTCTCCAATTATTAGAATATTTTCTTGGCTTATTTTCTCTTTCATCTTTGTTCTAGATTCTTTGATCCTTATTGTGCTTGCCCCAAACTCTTCTGCTTCTTCCAACATTAGTTGGGCTAAATATCTACCACACTACTTATCTACTAAACTAATTTCCTTGCACTTTGCTTACATTTCAGAGATTTGTCTTGTTTTGGTGAGCATTGGAAGCAACTTATTTGAATGTTAACTTCCTTGTTAGCCATAAGGGCTTACTTACAATGTCTTGGCCTTAGTGGAAAAGTACTAGCTTAGTTGAGATTTCTATGGGAAAAAGTTAAAGCCTCTGTGGGAAAGTACTACCCCCTCCCCCCAGTTAAAAACAAATAGCTATAGATTTTACGGACAGGTACCTAACAACCCATTCTGTTCTGTTTCTCATGCTGAACCTTTTACCTAGCCAATATCCTGCTTTTGGGAACAGGTGCATTCCCCCAGAAACAAAGTGATTCTGAGCCATTCCCCACTGGGGGAAAATGAGTAGTGTCTGTGTTAAATATGTACAGACTTCATTGTCTTTAACTAAATATAGAACAGTAAGTTGCATACTGTGTACATTGTATTGAAATTATAAATAAGCATGAATTGATGTAAAGTACACAAGGGAAGATGCAAGGATTATTTGCAAACACAAAAGCAACTTTAAATATCAAATTTGAAGATCTAAGGATCTTGGTACCTATTGGGTTCCTGGCTTACACAAATAATGTGCCATGACTGAATATACCATTCTGTCTGGATATGCTGCTGCTGATATCTTCTTTACTATTTCAGTTCCACCTAGTTGTACCTAATTAATCACATATTATCTGAACCACTGCAAAGCCGCTTGCTACTAAAGAGTGAATACATGAATTCAGTTTCAGAACTCACATAGTCAGAGGAGATAACTCATTTGTATAAGTTGGGTTCTATTGCACTCATGTATGTCATTATGAACCTGAACACCTACATAGACATACAAACACATGCACACACTTACATATAACTGTAAAATAAATGAAGCAGGCAGCAGAAGACTCTCTATATCCATATTTGTCTTTCTCGATGCCTGTCCTAAAGCTTCCCATAGACAGGAAAACTAACTCACTTGTGTATTTCTTGATGCTTTTTTTTGTTTGTTTGTTTGGTTTGGTTTGTTCTGGTTTTGAGACTACTATACTAGTGGATATATCTTACCAATCAGGTTATTATTATAGTTTGTGGGACCACAGCTGGGTAGGGTCATTGATGCTTTTTCTCTGCAAACAACTTGAATAGCACCTTCTGGGACAATTATAGCAATCCATCATGAAAGAACATATTGATTTCCCAATATTCTTTAACCCAATTTTGTGGTGTCTTCAAAAATAGGATTTTACAAACCAGTTAAGGTGGGCCCTTTATTAAGGGCATTTGAAAAGTAAACTGCAACGACTTCAGAGACTCTGGTCCTCCTTAACCAGGTCACAAAGGATCTCGAGGGGATGTTGAAAAGTCTTCATTTAAATATGGGAGTAGAAATTACAACAGAAATTAGCTGTATATTATTTATGTTGGAATTCCTGAAATTAATTTTACCACAGGAAACAACTGGAATTTTGCATGCAGCTTTACTCTAGTGAAAAGAAAGTGAAAATCTCTAATCAAAAAAGCAGAAATAAAGCTATCTTTGGACTTTTCCTTTTTTGTCTGCCTACCTTATGCTGGAATTTCTCCAGAGAAACATTTTATTCTCACTATGCAAAATGTATTTATTCATATGAAAACCACTCTAGGAATCTAGACTCCCACATTGTATCTCTCGATTATTATTTTGCTTACTCTTTGTCTTCCACAAGAAAGACTTAAGACCTATGTCAATTCATTGATATCAAAGGCAAGTTTTAAAAGAAAATTTTCCTTTAAAAAATTAAATTATGCAAGGTATTTTGAGAATTGGTGACAGAAAACAATGTGTTCTGTCTACAGTTCTCCTGGATCAAACGTTCATAAGTCTCTTGCCTTTCCACAAAATTAGATAATACCTTTTATAACACTTTATATATTTTATAAAATGTTTAGACAATTTTTATAGACCTCTTTAAAGTACATGGTTTTGATGAGTATAGACTGTGTTCCTTTTAGGTTATCAAGGACTTAACAGGGTGGTTGGGATAGCTGAGCAACAAATGTATTTTTAATAAATAACTATCATTAGTAAGCAAAGCACTTTGAGTTCCAAGGTTTCCAGTGAATTAGATTTATTCTAAATTTCTGATACTTGGGAAACACTTCAGTATTTACTGAAAATATTATTTCCCTGAAGATACATCAAAGGCCAGAAGGTTATTCCATGGAATGTTTGGGGTGGAAGCAGTGGTTTTCAGGGCAAGACCAATAAAACCTGGCAAGTCACAAACACATTTACAGGAATGTACATTATAGCTCCTTGAGACCTGTTTATGTTTCATACCTGAGAAGTTACTGCCATCACTTGCTTCCTGGCCTCTGCTTCATGACTTCTACTCTCCTTTAAAATAATTTCCCCTGTGGAAGTGATCATTAATGATGGTATCTTAAGCCAAATACTACTCTCTGGGTGACAGGCCAGTTAAATTTGAATCTCTCCTTGATTTATTTAATCCTTGTAGTTTTTAAAAGCCAAATTAGTAGGCTAGCTAAACGATTGCCCAGAATGTCAAAGCACAGATATGTAAATGTATCAGAAAGGACAGATTTAATGACTTTGCTTCAAACTCCTCTTACAGAGTTCAGTTTCTTAAAGTGTGCTGACAAGGATGGAGACCGAATATAGCAGGTACTGCTCCTACTCTTCCTATAAACAATTGGAATCATGTTTCCAAAACACAGACTGAAAAACATGTTAGTAAATATGTATTTTGGCCACAACACTGTAAGAGTAGGTTAGAAAAATATTAGCTCAGAATTTTGCACATCTTTAAACAATCTTTACTTAAATTTTCATTCAATAGCTGTTTACATACAAATATCTATTAACATGTGTATTGTCTGCTTTGATTGATAGATAGATAGATAGATAGATAGATAGATAGATAGATAGATAGATATAGAGATAGATAGATAGATAGATAGATAGATAGATAGATAGATAGATAGATAGATATAGAGATAGATAGATAGATATAGAGATAGATAGATAGATAGATAGATAGATAGATAGATATAGAGATAGATAGATAGATAGATAGATAGATAGATAGATAGATAGATAGATAGATAGATAGATATAGAGATAGATAGATAGATATAGAGATAGATAGATAGATAGATAGATAGATAGATAGATAGATAGATAGATAGATATAGAGATAGATAGATGATAGATAGATAGATAGATAGATAGTAGTTAGATAGATAGATAGATAGATAGATAGATAGATAGATAGATAGATAGATGATAGATAGAGATAGAGATATATACTAATATGTTTTACTATGTACGTGAACTGAAGTGTGTGCATATGAGTGCAATGCTTACAGAGTATAGAAGAGGGTATTGGATCCCCTTGGATGGAGTTGTGAGCTTTTCAATCTGTCCCCATATAATATACTAAATCTAGATATTGAATTAAATTTTTCAATAGAATTTAGTTAAAAAATAATGGGAGGTTTTTTTTAATTAAGTTTACTTATTTGAGTAATTTGTAGAATATGTAATGACAATATTCACTTATCTCCCCAACTCTTCTCAAATTTATGTCCCTTCCCTATGCTACCAGATTTATCATCTCTTCATTCTTTTAATAACCTTTGAAGCTAATTTATATTCCCCTATACACTGGCTTCGTGGCTTTTCATTGTATATGGCTGATCTACCAAAGGCTCCATACAGAAAGAAAACTGACTCACTCTCATGGCAGAGTACTGCTGTCAATAGCTCCCCTGCTAGGAGGGCTAGAACTCGATGCCCACTTTCCCTCTCCATGCAAGAATTTTTGTCTGGCTTGAGCATCACCTTGTCTTGCTGTCTCACTACAACTATGATTTAACTTGTCAAATTGCTCTTTTATTGAGTGGCATCTTAGTAAAGAGTCTAATGGTTTAGCCAATACACTGGTAGATATAATCTCAGGATCTCAGGCTCATTTCTTTTATTCCAATATTTTCAAGTTTAATGAATTACAAGTTGTCTGGGACACCTTATAGTTGTGTGTAAACATATATTATTTCCCAATATGTTTAACCAGTCAGTTTTGTGTTTACTCATTTACTTCTTGCATGTAACTCCTTATGTTACTCTGATGCTAGAGCTGTTTTGACAATATCATCAAGAGTTCTTTTCTTCCACTCCTTGACATTAGGAGAAAATTTACTGATTGTTTTGCCCCCATATGCTTTTATTTGTTAAGTGGTCATGGTCCAATTCAGCGAGAATTTAAAAAAAAAGAATTAAATCCAGACTATTCTTCAAGAAGAGCAAAATATATTCATAAAATTAACTTTAAACAGTTTTCCATGGTTATAATTAAAATAGTTTCTTAATCAATATAAATACAATGTGGCTTGTATTTATTTGGGGATGGGAGTTGGGGAGACAAGTTACTTTTTCAATGTAGCATATAGTAGATTGACCATACTAAATTTGAAAGTCACATAATCAGAGAGAATGTATGAGAAATATAAGCCACATAGCCCGGGGGAATATATGGGCAATATAACTAAGACTTGGTGAATTTATACATAAAAAGAGGCCATGAATTTGTGGAAATAGGGAAGGGTAGTAAAGCTGAGAGGAGTTGGGGGAACAGTTAATATGATCAAATCATATTGTGCAATTTTCTCAAAGAACTATAATGGTAGCTTAATGGTAGCCAAGCAGACGTAGTGCTAGAGATGAAGCCAATATTTCTAGATCTGGATCACAAGACAGTATGAAGTGAGACATTCTGAGCTTGATGTGAGCCTCTGAAAACTTCAAAGTGACGCATCTACTCCAACATCTCCTAATATTGCTACTCTCTGGGAAACCAAGCCTTCAAATCTATGAGTCTATGGGGGCCATTCTAATCAACGATCACAGTCCACTCTCTGGCCCCCATAGGCTTGTAGCCATACCATACTACAAGAATATATTCAATCCAATTTCAAACATCACCATAGTCTATGACAGTCTCAAACTGTTTAAAAGTCCAGACTTCAAAGTCTTTGAGACTTATGGTAATTTCTTAAATGTAATGCTCTGTAAAATCAAAATTGAAAGCATATCAAATGCTTCTAATACACAATGGCACCAGATATACATTACATTCTGAAAGGGAGGACATGAGTCATAGTGTGGAAATACTGGACCAAAGGGAGACCTAAATCCAGCTGGGCAAACTCTGAACTCTGCATCTCCATGTCTGAAGTCAAAGAAATTTTCAGATCTCAGACTCTTTTCAACTTTGTTGACTGCAACACACATTCTCTTGGGCTGGTTCCATTTCTAGAAAGCAGCTATCCTTGGTAGGAATTCTACAACTCCAGCATCCCTAACATCTTGGGGTCTCCAAGAAGTCACCTTCACAGCTTCATGTATTGGCTTCTGTATGCCTCCATTCAAAGACACACTCCTGGCCTCAGTGACTTTTCTTAGCCATGAGGGGAGATTTCAGAATCATGTTTTTTCTATTCTTGTCTAATAAATCCAAAAAAACATGGCTAAAGCTGCCAAGTTCTTTTTGCTGAGGCTAGATAGAATATACTCCTCCCAGTGCCCTTTAATAATGTATTCATTGGCTTTCTGTTATTATGGCTTCCTTAACTATCTAACCTCGGCTATCCTTGAACTTCATCTGTAGATTGGGCTGGACTTAAACTCAGAGATCCCCCTGCCTCTGTCACCTACATCTTGGATTAAAGATATGTACTAAACAATGGGCTCTAAACTTTCCTATAATTCCTTTTACGAGTTGGAAGCTTAGCTGCTTGGAGTCTTGTTCTGAGGTCAACATTCCATTTAGCACATTTAGCACATTTAGCATCACATTTTTCTTTAAACATGTTATCTCCTTGATCACTAGACCTGACTACATTATACTTCCTGGTGTTCTTTTTCTCCTAAAACAGTATGTTTTGTATTTTCTATGTTCAGCTTGCTCTTTTTCACTGTGGATCTGCATAATAGGTCTGCATAAGAGTGAGCACAACTAACTACATGTTATATTCAATACTAGGCTGATTTGAAATCTCCTCTTCCAAGGTTCTTAAAACTCTTCAATTTACCCTCAGGCAGATTTTCTGGACAAGAGCAGAAAGCAGCCACATTCTTCACCTAAACAATATGAGAAAAATCTCTAAGCCACATATTAATATTAATATTCTGCTCCTCTGAAATCACTTAAGACAGACCATCATAATCTATTCTCTTTGCACCACTGTCTTCCCTGTTCCTACCAGTATGGCCTATTAAACCACACTTAAAATGCCCAACTGCTTTCCTAAAACAAAATCCCAAAGTTCAGATTCTGTTAAAAAGAAATGTGATCAGACCTATCACAGCAATACCCAAGTGGCTGATACCAACTTCTGTCTTAGGATTTTATTGCTGTTAAAAGACACCGTGACCATGGTAACTCCTATAAAGAAAAACATCTAACTGGGGCTGGCTTACAGGATCAGTGGTTTAGTTCATTATTTCTATGGCATGAAGCATGGCAACCTCCAAGCAGACATGATGCTAGAGAAGGAGATAACAGCTCTACATCTGTATTGGAAGACAGCAGGAAGAGTGAGAGACTGAATCTGGCTTGAGCTCAATGGCCACTTACTCCAACAAGGCCATACCTACTAATAGTGCCACTCCCCTGTGACTAAGCATTGAAATATATGAGCCTATGGGTAAACAACCTTGTTCAACCCACCACAAACCGTGTTTTTACTTTGTTGGTAATAGTTATTTTAAACTACCATTCAGCTAACATAGTATGTTTTATATTATTTTTAATTTGTATCCTTTTATCCCTTGCATATGAATGTATACTATATGAGTGTTTGAACCTATAAATGTCAGAAGAGGCACTGTGTTCTCCTAGAACTGGACTTATAGACAGTTGTGAGCCTCTATGTAGATGCTGGAATCCAAACTCCATCCTCTGAAAGAAATATAAGTACCCTTAATCACTAAGCCATCTCACCAACCCCTCTTGACAACCACAGTATTAATAAACCAGAATTTGGACACATTTCAGCTCTGTGCAATGAATATACATGTTTGAATCATGCTGTGAATTATTCTTGTCAAATCCAACTCAATTTAAACTAAGCAAATGGTTTGTATGCAGCAGTTAGACTAGTGAGAAAAGTGGCTTTTTATAAGGAATGAACTCAGGCTTTTATAGTTTCATTCTTGGGGTTTCTAATTGTTCAAATAAATCAGAATCTGAAGAAGCAATTTTACCTCCCAAATAACAAGAGAAGAGAAATTCATCTATCTGTGTGTGTTCTCAACTTCATGTTGCTTATCTTACACTTCTCAAGCTATATATTTCTAGTAACTCTTGCTTTACTGGTCCATGGTAGGTGAGGATACAAATGCCTAAATCTCTCCAGACACAAAAATTATTATAAATGGATAGATGCTAGGTAGTCAGATGATGATGATGATTATGATGATTGATGATAGTGAAGAAGATAGATGATAGATAGATAGATAGATAGATAGATAGATAGATAGATAGATAGACAGAACTATATAGATGTATTAGTCATGGATCTTTAGATTCACAGAACTTATGGAATGAATATATATATATATATATATATATATATATATATATATATATATATATGTGTGTGTGTGTGTGTGTGTGTGTGTGTGTGTGTGTGTGTGTGTGTATGTGTGTGTGTATATATGTATATATACACATATATGTATATATGTATATATATATGTGTGTGAATATATATATATATATATGTGTGTGTGTGTGTGTGTATATATATATACACACACATATATAATGGTTATTTATTGAATATATATATATACATTGAATATGTATATATATTGAATTCATATATATATATTGAATTCATATATATATATATATATATATATATATATATATACACACACATACATATATAATGGTTATTTATTGAAATGAGTTACTGGTTGTAGTCCAACCAGTCCACTAGTCCAAAATGGTCAAATGTGAATGGAAAGTCCAAGAACCCAGTAGTTGCTCAGTATTACAAGGATCAGTGTTTAAATTGGTAATCTGTACAAGCTGGAATCCTGAAGAAGTAGGCTCAAACAGATGTGCTGGCATTAAGTGCAAGCAAGTATAAAAGGAACTCTTCCTTGTCCGTAGGTAGGCCTCCAGCAGAATGTATAGTCCAGATTAACCGTGTGCCTCAAAATCTGGATTACAGTTGTATGTCATCCAACCTCAAGAGCTTGTGACTTCAGGTCACAGCTGTGCCCTCCACTTCTGGTCTGTTGTTTCTACCAGATATAGTCAAGCTGACAACTGAGACTAGCCATCACAGTAAGGCATTAGTCCCATACTCTCCTAGCTGTTTGCTAGAGTGCAATAGTGGGAACATGATATTTTTCTAAGTCCTGATAGCTTAAAAACTAGGAAAACTGCATCCAGAAATAATATTTTACCAGAGTTCTGGTATTACTTAACCTTACCTTGTCAAGGTAACAAATTAACCAATGCAGACTATAATATTTGACATGAAGACACAATGAGGAACTTCCCCTAAGGATCCTTGTTGAAATGAGAGGGGAGAAGTCAGGGAAGACACACTCATTACACACCTCTCTGACTTGCAAAACATAGGGGAAAAAAACATGTTTTGCCCAACTGCTTATGACTAGAAATTAGCTTGGCTACAGGTATATGGAAGGCATTAGCATGCTTCCAGAGGAATTATGAACAGATGCAAAAATTTATATGCAAATGAATAAATGTGTGAATATATTTGTGCATGAATGATTTAATAAATGAAGGAATAATTTAAAGCTTAGGCCATGAGGCTTCGAACATAATGAAATTTGATCAGCATCCCCAAAGGGTTTTTGGTGGAAATAAAGCAAAGTTTCTTCATGGGATAGGAAATGGAAAATCCTACAAGTTTCTAAGAAAAGGTTCTGAGTCCAGAAACAAACAAAAAAACTTAAAAGATAATAAAGGCAGTTACAGCAACTTAATTGGTAATATTAGAGTATTTAATATGAGAGCAGCAAAAAATTCCACTTTTTTATGATAAAGGGAGGTGCTATATACTGGGGGAAGATATAGTTTATAAAGTTAAAAGCACTTGCCACTCTTTCAGAAGATGTGAGATTAGGTGCCAATACCAACATGGTTCATCACAGCTGTCTGTAAGTCCTGTTCAAGGGCATCCCGTGTCTTTCTTTGGCTTCCAAGAGTATATGCATGTACTTAGACAAGCATAGATTTAGGTGAAACATATATACAGTCTCACCAACATGACTGACCAAATATGAGCTGAACAAGAGCCATTCCATTGGAAACACCAATAAAAGCCCATGATAATGCAATGCAAGGCTACTCAAAGGAATACAGGCAAATGAAGAGAAATGGAAGGAAAAACCCTGGTCTTTCAGGAAAGAACATATCAATCATTTGTCAAGTAACAAACGGTTATCAATGGTAAGTTAAATTTAGCACTATATATGTATATGTGTGTGTATATATATATATATATATATATATATATATATATATATATATACATATATATGCATAGAAAGATAGATAGATAGATAGATAGATAGATAGATAGATAGATAGATAACGATAAATTCAAAAAAGTGGCTATGAATTTGTTGGAGATGGATAAGGGCCTAGGAGAAGATTTGGAGGAGGAAAGGAAAGGATAATTTCAAAAATAAAATAAATAATAAATCCTTTAAAAATAATTTTAATAGTGTTTGTAGATTTGAGCCATGTGATCCCCATTGGAAAAATTATGGCTGGCAAATTATTCACACAGACTATCAGGGCAGTTGTTCTCTTAGTGATTTGTCTAACTGTTAACACATTGAAAAGCCAAGATGCAAAATTAAAAAATTATCTTTTTGGAGAAAAAATCTTATAAATTGAGAAATTATGGTAACTCTCACACATTTTGTGTGATAATTCAGACTATTTTAATGAGTTAAATTAATATCTAATATTCATGTTGCATTCTTTTTCTAAATTATGTGTATGTGTAGCAGTAGGTTGTATATGAATGTAAATAGAGATACCAGTAGAGTCCAGAGGTATTCAGTCATCTTGGGGATGGAGTTATAGGCACTTTATGAACCTCTTTAAATGGATGTTCTGAATTAAATTCAGGTTCTTTGCAAAAGCAGTCCAATCTCTTAACATCTTAGACATCTCTCCAGCCCTACAAAGTCATCTTTATATATTAGTTTTGGTATTTGTTTTTGTTTTTGTTTTTGTTTTTTCAGTATCAAACTAAGAACACACACATACACATTCTGAAGAAAATAAAGTAATTAATCAGTTAAAAGACTAACCACCAGATTAAAATTGGGAACTTTCTTGGTCTGCCCGCAACAGCCTGCAGAGTCTGATTTGCCCTCCACCCAAGTTGGTCTTCCTGGTACAGCCTGCAGAGGTGACTTGCTCACAGTCCCCTGAGCCCCACTGTCTAGCTCTGGGCTTGCTCTTCTGTCTGCAGGAGCCTCGTGGGATTCCTGGTGGAATCTTTCAGGAGCACAAAGGCTAACCAGCTTGGAACCCTGTTCCACCAATCTCATTTCAGTTGGATCCACACAGAATCCCAGTTGTCTCCTACTGGGACATAGCCTTCAGAGTAGGGTCTGCCTGGGACACAGCCTACAGAATGTGGTTTGCCTGAGGCACAGCTAAGAGTCACTTTCTTACCCATCAAAGACATGCAAATCAAAATAACTCACTCTAAGGTGAAATATGGACAGTCTTACCGATCTTATTTTTTTTATTTATTTAGTTTCCTATTCTATCCTGTCCTTTAGTACCTCGTTCCCCTTGTCAGGAGATCACGACGAAACTCATGTTTGAACATGTTAGTGAGACCTTTAGTTAAAGAGTCTTCTGTCCTCTATTAAGATGAAGTTCTGGGTCGGTATGGTGAGCTGGACAAATAAATACCCAAAAGATGCTCTACCATTCCACAAGGACAGTTGCTTACCTATGTTCATAGCCTCATTACTGATAATAGCCAGAAACTGGAAACAATCTAGATGACTCTCAACTGAAGAATGGATAAAGAAAATGTGGTTCCTTTATACAATGGAATCATTCTCAACCATTAAAATCAAAGACATCGTGAATTTCACAGGCAAATGAGATGGAACTAGAGAAGATCATCCTGAGTGAAGCAACGCAGACCCAAAAGGAAATGTATGGTATGTACTCACGTGTAAGTGCATATTAGCCATAAAGCACAGAATAACTGTGCTATCATCAACAGACCCAAAGAAAGCAACAGTGAGGGACCAAGGGAGGAAGTTTGAATCTCTCTCAAAAGTGGAAACAAAGTAGATGGGTGGAAGATAAGATGAGGAGAGGAGTGGTATTGGGGGCATCATACATAGAGTAGTAGGGGAGAGAGAAGGGAAATGGGGGAGCAATCTCTAGGACATGCCAGAGACCTGTGATGGATGAAGATCCGGAGTGTCTATGGAGGTGACTCTAGCTGAGACTCCTAGCAGTGGAAGATATGGTTCGGGAAGTGGCCATACTCCCTGTAGCCAGACAGACCTCCCAGTGGAGGGATAATGACAGCAACCCACCCACAAAACCTTCAACTCCAAATGTGTCCTGCTTATAAGATGTGCAGGGACAAGGATAGAGCAGAGACTGAGGAAATGGCCAACCCAAGACTGCCCCAAATTGAGACTTATCTCACAGGCAAGAACCAATCTCTTACATTAATACTATTCTGTTATGCTTGCAGAAAGGAACCTAGCATACGGATCCTAGAGAGGCTCCCCCCTTGCAGACAATAGGAAGAGATGGGGAGATTCAAACCAGACCAGAAGAAATTTTGTGAGTTATTACTTTCAGTTTTTGGTGAAAGAAAGCTGTATAAAAAATGGCTGTGTTGAAATGCAAAGAGTAGCTGAAAGGGTGACAGCCACTTAAAAATTAGGACATACAAAAATTCAACATGGTCAAACTGAAAATTGAAGAAGGAAATATCTTGGAACTATCAAGGGACAAAAGAATAATGAAACCAGTTGACACAGTGAATTAAGTGCATACCACTAAAAGGACACTACAAGTGACAATTGAGAAAAAAACAATAAAGGGGCAAAGTTAGATTTGTGTTGACTAGGCAAGAGATGTAGGTTTATTCTAGAATAAAGAGAAATCCATTAATGATGTGATGATATACTCTGATTTGTAAAAGACTATCATTAAAGTTGTACATGAACAGTACTACAACAATGCTTGAATCAAATATGCAAAAAATGTTCTTATGAGTAAAACAGTCTAGTGATGGATAATAGAATCTACAAGGGAGGTGAGGCAAAGGAGGATGCAGGTTACATGGTGCATGATGTGCCCATGTCAAGGATAATAATCCCAGGGTTTGTTCATGTGGTTTGAACAGGAGGTAGCTACAGGATCCTGCTATGATTATTGAAATCATCCAACACAGGATAAAAGAATGAAGCATGGATCCAAAGGAATTTGTCTTTCTGATTTATGACTGTCCCTCAAGGTAATAGAACATATCCGATGCTCCTATAGAAGAAAATATAACTCAGCAGACTTTCACTATAGTACAACACAGCTGTTGCTGAACAAACTAGGATGTACCAAGGAACTGTGATGCTCAAGTGTGGCAGAGTAAGGAGGGAGGATGAGAGGAAAAGATGAGATGATAACAACAGCTTCAACTGCACCTTATCTACTGTCTAACAATTATTACCAGGCTCTCAGGATGCTCTACTGATCCACAAAGGGAAGAAGTCATTGTTACAAATTGGCCAAGAGGGAAAAAAAAAAAGCTGTTTATTTTCCCTTTATTAAAGAAATGTCTGAATAGTGCACCTGTCTTCTAACCACCAGCTATGCTTTGTTCAAAGGCTCTTAACATATTTACCTCTCTCACCCCCTTAAAGAAAACAAAACTGAGCATGAACTCTTGAAGATCCATTCGAAGCAAAATATTCTTAATTTCTGATGGCTTAGTCATTGTGGGATACAGTAGGAATCAAACCTGAAGCTAAGCTGTTTCCGGTGCACAGCTTGTCAAAGTGAAATGTGGCTGATATAGCAATGACAGATGGATCTGTTGACCCCAGGGTCTGAAGACCACTTAAGTGGAAGGCAATAGACTGTGCAGAGCTGATGAGAAGCACCATCCAAATTGACCTGTGGCCACAGAGCACAAGAACTGGCTTTCTCAGGAGCAAAAGCTGGTTCCCACAGCACAAGTATTCCTTTTGTGTCACCCTCCCATGATACATAATTTTAAGTATGACATTCTTGAATGAAGCAAAGAAAAGTGACCCACAATACCTTTTGAACATTCATCTATTGCTTAACTGTTTCTACATTCCCATTATTTTATTTCCTTGATGTGTGAGGAACATCATGCAAGAATGATTACCACTGCTAGAGATTTGCCCTCCAATGTCCTCTGACTATAAACTATTTTATGTATCTAATTCAGTAAAACTGCCATCATTCTCCTGGCAAAGTATTAAAGTGTAAAATGGATTATTCTTACTCATTTCCCAAACTAGCAGTTCATGTGACCATCCATGACTGTAACATGGATGCTGAAACAGCATGAATATAAATAACTAAGAGTAGATAAATAACTGAAGGTGACAGGAAACATTAAGAGGCAAGTACCTCTTCATCACATACACTCGTGCTGGGTTTTCCTGATGGAGCATGGCTTAAGGTTATTATTCAAAAGTCATCACAAAGCAGTTCCATCGGTGTCATTTATCTCACTAATAACAAGTCACCAACTCCTTGTACTATCATGGTCTCTACAAGAGGACTTTGAAAAGTCAGTTATGTCCTCCATAGTCACAAAGGTCCAATGATCCAGTTTTGGACAATAATACATTTAAAAATATTTGCATCCTCCTGGAATCCAAATAGTTCCTAAGTAATATTTTAGCTTCCACTTTTTATGAATTTATCCTGAATTAAAATATTCTTTCTTTTAGGGAGTATCTCCATAAAACTTAAGAAAGATGTAGATATTATAAGGCTCTAGAAAATATTTACAGGTCTTAGGATGTACTTGAAACTTACAAGATGCACCCTCCATCGCTTGAGCTTGCATAAGTAGTAATAGCTGCAAGGAAAGAGACTCTTTGACAGGTTGAGATATGAACAAGGAATCCATCTGAGAATTTCAGATATATACTTTCATCATTCATTACCTAGCCTGTGGTGGGCTTTCTGGTGATGCATCTACTTTGAGTCTTCCGTGTTTCTAAAACAAAACCCTCACCCATACCGCTGAAAGAAATCTCAATAAATTGATTGATTCAGCAAGTAGGAGTTTTATAGGATTATTATTTTGGTCTGTAGTATATTCCCTAGGCATAGAACACAGACACTTCTTCATATCTCCCAAGACAAAAACCACAAAGGGGCTTCTAATAGCACATGCCCCCTTTCAAGCTTTCTGTCTACCCTAAGCAGAATAAAATGATCTTTAAACCATCAGCAACTTTTTACTAAAATAACATGATTTACAAAAAATATCTTAAACCTAGTGTCTTGGTTAGGGTTTTACTGCTATGAACAGACACCATGACCAAGGCAAGTCTTATAAAAGCAACTTTTAATTGGGGCTGGCTTACAGGTTCAGAGGTTCAGTCCATTATCATCAAGGTGGGTACATGGCAGTATCCAGGCTGTCATGGCACAGGCAGAGCTGAGAGTTCTACCTCTTTCTCCAAAGGCTGCTAGTTGAAGACTGTCTTCCAGGCAACTAGAGTGAGGATCTTATGCCCACACCCCCACTGACACACCTACTCCAACCAGGTCACACCTATTCCAACAAGGCCACACCTCCAAATGGTGCCACTCTCATCCAAGAATATACAAACCATCACACCTAGCAACAATAAAATTTGACCTAATACAGAAAAATCTGAAATTAAGCCCCATATGTACCATATATGGTCTCTTCTACTTTTAAATAATATTTGATAATTTCATGTATGGATAATATGTTTATTATATTCACAAGCTGATTTCAGACACTACCTGTATATTGCTCTTCCAATTTCATGGCTTGTTCTTTTTTTTTTTTTTTTTTAGAAACATTTTGAGTTCCACAGGTGCATGGTAATGGGACACAGGCAATTAACCATAGGCCATACCACTGAAAATAACTGACTCTCCCTCTTTCAGTTTCCATCAACTGACATTAGCATCACAATTCCTCAACTAGGGGCAGAATTACATAAGCCCCTATGCATCAATACTGGAATATTGGCAAGCTTGATTTTGTACATATATTGTGCAGGCCATAAGAGTTGCTTGAATTTATGAATACAGTGGACTTGTCATGCCTATATAACATTAATGATTTTCTCATATCCATCTTCCCTGACCTTTGGCTCTTACAATCTTTCTTATCCCCTTCTGTGATGTTTTCTGACCTTAGGGGAGAATGAATATCATACCAATGTCTCACTTAAAGCTTAGCATTACACAGTCACTTGTTCTCTGTACTTTTACCATTTGTGGGATGTGTATTAACCGCCACCTACTGCATAAAGAACCTTCCCTAGTAAGGAATAAGAGTTTTAATTGGCAATGGACTTAAGAACAAGTCCTTAGAAAGCAGTTTAATACTACATCTCTTAAGTGAACTCATAGCAGTAGAATCCATGATTGCCCAAGCCATTGGTTTTGGAGCAAGAGTAGAGTGGAAAGAATTTCATAAATAGCAAGGCTCAGGTAAAAGGAGAAAGTCATTAGTGACTCCATGGAAATCAGAAAAGAGAAGCCAGTAGCCTAACTTCATATCTATATCTCTCCATCCTGTTTAATATATTTGATCCCACAGTCTCAACTGCCTCTCTGCAACAAACCACCTTCTATTACCTTCCCCCCCAAGTCTATTCCCATATCCAAGGGATCATGCAGATCTTCTGTTCCATTGTAGCTCACAACTCCTCCTTTTATTCCATATTCCAACTGTAGCATGCATTCCCTGGGAACCCATCAGCCAACTGCTAGAGAAACAAATATGCCAAAAACTCAGGTAGGCAAGCTTCATATCTTCAATCTCCCTTTTCTCCTCCATACTAAATCGCCCAGTTCCATTGCCAGCTCTATAGAATACTACATGTTGTGGCTTCCCCTCACTTTCTGTCCCAATTCTCAGAGAACTAAGCAAGAAATGTAGGACATTATAAAAAGTCTAAGCCAAATAATAATATAAATAGAGAAAGGAAAAGAAACAGAGGAAAAAAACAGAAAATATTTCAACACACTAATAGAAGAAAATTACCCTAACCTAAAGAATTTGTCTATCAGCTAGAGAAAGTACCCAAGGAGCTGAAGAGGTCTGCAACCCTATAGGTAGAATAACAATATAAACTAATCAGAACCCCTAGAGCTCCTGTCTCTAGCTGTATATGTAGCAGAAGATGGCCTAGTTGGCCATCATTGGGAATAGAGGCCCCTTGGTATTGCAATCTTTATATGCCCCAATACAGGGTAACGCTAGGGCCAAGAAGTCAGAGTAGGTGGTTCACAGAGCAGAGAGGGTATAGGGAACTTTTGAGATAGAATTTGAAATGTAAATTAAGACAATATCTAATTAAAAAAAGTGAAAAGTGTCTATCAGGATAAAAGAAGTATGTAGAGTACAAAAAATACTTTCAAGAAAAAAAGTTCCCCACAGAAACTAATAATCAAAATACTAAACAAACAGGACAAAAAGAATTATTAAAAGCTTCAAGAAAAATTGACATATAAAGGCAGACCTATTAAAATTACATCTGACTTCTCAGTGGAGACTCTAAAAGCCAGAAGGTCTTGAACAGATGTTCTATAGACATTAAGAGACCACAGATTCCACCCTAGAGTACAATACACAGAAAAACCTCTCAATTGCAATAGATGATGAAAATAATATATTCCATGATAGGACAAAATTTAAGCAGTATCTGTCTACAAATTTAGCCCAGCCAAGAAAACTCCAACCTAACTAGGTTAACTGTACCCAATAAAACACAGATAATTAATAATCCCACAACCATACTCCTCTCTCTCTGTCTCTGTCTCTCTCTTTTCTCTCTCTCTCCATGTCTCTGTCTCTGTATGTCTCACACACACGCACACACACACACACACACACACACACACACACACACACACACACCAAAAGAAAAATGGCAGAAATAAACAATTTTGAACATTGAAACTCTTTTATTTTTCTTTTATTTATTTTTTATTTTTTTGGTTTTTTGAGACAGAATTTCTCTGTATAGCCCTGGCTGTTCTGGAACTCACTTTGCAGACTAGGATGACGTCGAACTCAGAAATCCACCTGCCTCTGCCTCTCAAGTGCTGGGATTAAAAGCATTTGCCATACTGCCCTGCTCATTGAAACTCTTAACAATCGTCAAGAATATTCACTGCCACAGCTTAAATCATATATTGACATTACACAAAAATAGGAGAGTTCAATATACAACTTTTACAAAAAAGTCATTAAACAAAAATTAAACATAGAAACAATGCAGCCAAATAAGGCTATACACCAAATGGATCTAACATATGTACAGAACATTACACACACACACACACACACACACACACACACACACACACACACACACACACAGTTTTCTATCCACCTCATGGAACTATCTACAACGTAAACAGAGAGAATGCAAGTTTCAATGGGTACAAAAAATTAGAAATAAAACACTGCATCCTAACAAAGTACCACAGATTAATGCCAGCTACTAGAAGAAGAAAGGAAATGAAAAGAAAAAAAAGGAAAAAGGAGAGGAGAGGAGAGGAGAGGAGAGGAGAGGAGAGGAGAGAAGAGAAGAGAAGAGAAGAGAAGAGAAGAGAAGAGAAGAGAAGAGAAGAGAAGAGAAGAGAAGAGAAGAGAAGAGAGAAAAGAAAAGAAAAGAAAAGAAAAGAAAAGAAAAGAAAAGAAAAGAAAAGAAAAGAAAAGAAAAGAAAAGAAAAGAAAAGAAAAGAGACAGCTTACAAACTCATAGAAATCTAAAAACTCACTTATGGTTGGAAAATGGGTAATGATAAAATTGATAAATCAATTAAAGACTTTCTAGAATTAAAAGAAAATGAGTATACAACATGCTTATCAACTCATAGAATTAATGTAGTTAAAGTGGCCATACTACTGAAAGCAATGTTTAAATTCAATGAAAACACCATCAAAACTTCAACAGAAATCTTGACAGATATTGAAAGAACAATTTTCAACTTTATATGGAAATACATAAAATCCAGGTAGATTAAACAATCCTGAATAATAAAAGAACTGAACTGTTGGAGATCTGATTCCAGACTCCAAATTGCTCTACATAGCTATAGTAATAAAACCAGCGTGATGCTGATCAAACCAAATGTTTGCATATAGAAGAATGAAAATACATTCATATTTACCACTCTGCACAAGACTCAACTCCACAAGGACTGAGTACTTCAGTATAAGACCAGATACACTGATTCTGATAGGAGAGGATGTAGGAAGTAGTCTTAAACTCATTGGCCTGGGAATAGAATTTATGAACAGAACACCATTAGCATTGGCATTAAAATCAATAATTAATAAATATAACATCAAAATATAACCTGAAAAGCTTCTTTAAGAAAAAGGACACTGTCATTGCACAAAATTGTAGCCTACAGAATGGAAAACAATTTTTGGTCCACTATACAATCAAAAGAGGGCACATAGCTCAGATGGGTTGGAGGGTAGGGGCATCCATGTGGAGACAGAGAGTGGTGGGGAGGAGGTATGGGATGTGGAGCAGTTGGAGAGTGGGATGGGAGGGACAGAGAATGGAATATGGAGTGTAAAAAATGAATTACAAATAAAATTAAATTTTAAAAAAGAACTCAAAAGTAGACATCATGAAAACAAATAACCCAACTAAAAATGGGGTACAGATCTAAGTAGAATTCTCAAAAGAAGAATATCAATGGCTGAGAAACACATAAACTTTCAAAATTCATCTTGGTAATGAAAATCAAACTACTTTGAGATTTTATGTTTAATCCATCAGATTGTCTAAGACCAATAAAACAAATTAACACCCATGCTGGCAAGGAAGAGAAATTAGTGGACTCTCATTCATTATTAGTGTATGTGCAAACTTGTACAGCCACTATGTAAATCAATGTGATAGACCCTTGCAAAGATGTGAAGTGTTCTACTTCAGTATCCAGCTATACCACTCCTGGACACATACCCAAAGGATGATATGTCATATCAGAGAGATACTTCCTCAACCTTGTTCATTACTGATCTATTTGTAGTATCTAGAAACTGGAAACAACATAGATGTCTCTCAAGAGATGAACGGAGAGTAAACAAGACCCCTAGTTCAATAAGTTTGAGACATGTATACTCCCAGGGACTGAGGAAGTATGCACAGGACCTGCAGAGATTTGTACCAACTGGGGGATCCTAGAGCAGAAAAGAGAAATGGATACATGGTCCCATCTCTGACCCAGAATCAATTCCCAATTGATAACTATGTGTAAATGAGCTAGTTTTCTTCAAGGGTGTCCCAACCTACTCTTAAGGGTAGCTTGCAGTTTCAGTACTAGATGGACAACAGAAAACATGGCATCATTTCTTTTCACTCAAAGCCATGTCAGTATTTTTTCTTAATTTTATCCTATTTTTTAATTTTTATTTTACAATATGTATGTTTTCTTGATTTTGTATCCTACAGATCATTTGCATACATACTATGGATTTCAGTTTAGTGTTTTATGAAATTATGGAGTTTATGAACAAATAGTTCTATGCATTTATGGCTGTTTCCGGTGCTTTTTCTTGGACTCTTTTCCTTCTGTTAGTCTGTCTTTAGTTTTTGTCTTACCTTAGTATAACTTACTGTTTATGTTTTAAAAAAGAAGGAAGGAAGGAAGGAAGGAAGGAAGGAAGGAAGGAAGGAAGGAAGGAAGGAAGGAAGGAAGGCAAGAAGGCAAGAAGGCAAGAAGGAAGAGGAAGACATGGTCTTTAGCATAAAGCATAACAACTGAACTGTCTTTTATACCTGCTGAAAGAGGGAAAAACAATTTTAACCAATGGATTGGCACTGTGTATACCAACCACCCCAGGGTAGGCATCTTGTTTAAGAGTAGTTGACCAACAGATAATTGACCACACAGTTTTGGTGAATGTGTGTGTGTGTGTGTGTGTGTGTGTGTGTGTGTGTGTCTGTGTGTCTGTGTGTCTGTGTGTGTGTGTTAGTGGTGTTATTTTATTTTGTTTTCCTTGATTTGGGAGATTTTGTTATGTTATTAGGTCTTTATTTTTTGAATTAGAACTTAAAGTTGTCTTAGGTAAGGATAGGGAGAGGATCTAGAGGGACTTTGGTAAGGCAAAGGATATAATAAAAATATATTTAAATTTAAATTTTGTTTTAAGTAATGAAAATAAAATAAAAATAGTTTGACATCAAATTGTCACCTCCATGTTCCTTCCATGGCTTCTTCTCACCCAGTTTTTGTGTTATCTGGTTGTTTGTTTTGCCATATGACTTCTTCCTGTATTTCTGACTGTATCCCTCTGTGTCAACCATGTTGTGTTCTGTGTGCCTTAGCACAACATTAATTTGACTCATCTTTTCAGAATTTTGATTTACACAAAATTGGTTCACAATTGAACAGAATCTTTCAATTCCTTACATAAAGTTTCAGCAGTGTAATAGGACACTTTCTTGATTCTTTTGACACTTTATGGCTGCAGCAAATGTTGCTAATGACCAGTTAGGGGAAGCAGCCTAACAGATAACAAATCAACTCAAATTCCTGCATTCCATACCTGTCTTACTGAACATAGAAGGATGTTAGCATGTTCCTTTCTTTTTTTTTATCTGAAGCTCAACACAGTCAAAAAGCTAGTGTTTGAATAAACAATTGTAGACAAGGTGTTAAGTGCCTAGAAACATCTTTGATTGCCTCCCCTGTGTAAAGAAACTCTCCTGTTTAAATCTCTGTGTATGTCAAGGAGATTTATAGGAACTATTTTTAATACTACATAGATTTTTTTAATAGAGAACAATTCCAGACATGTAAAACAAACGAAATCAACCTGGTAATAATATGGGAGGATGTATTAGTTAGGGTTCTCTAGAGTCACAGAACTTAAGGAGTAAAGGAATTTATTGATGACTTACAGTCTGCAGTCCAATTCCCAACAATGGTTCAGTAGTAGCTGTGAATGGAAGTCCAAGGATCTAGCAGTTACTCAGTCCCACACGGTGAACAGGCGAAGGAGCGAGAGAGNCCTTGAGCTCGGAGAACTCTCTGTCTTAATCTTCTGGAATCCATAGCCGGTATGCTATCAAGACCTCCATACCAAGATCCAGATCAGAGACTTCTATATCCAAGTCTCCAGGTTAGGGTCACTGGTGAGCCTTCCAAATCTGGATTGTAGCTCATTCCAAATATAGTCAAGTTGACAACCAGGAATAGCCACTACAGAGGATATTGGTTTATTTATTTTAATGTAATTTAATTTATTACTATTGTGTATATGTGTAGGTTTTGGTGAGTTCATGTCTGAGTATTCAGGTAAAATGAAGAGGGGAACTTGTACAAATGGGCTTTCTCATTGCTGGAATTGAGAAATTGAACTCAGAATATCAGGCTTATGTGGCAAGTGTTTTTACTGCTGAATCATTATCTCAAACCAAGTACTTTTTAATTTCACTTTGCCACTTATTTTTAAATTGAGCATGGCCTTCAGACATATAATTGGCCTCTTTCCATATCTGATACTAAAATAGATTTCAGAATTGGTCAGTATCTCACACTTCTCCCACAAAATAATCTTTCAATTTGTTACTTCAGATCCGTGACAATACCAAAATAAATTCAATATATGCATTTTGGTTTGGAAAACAGTAATTTTTTGGTGAGAGTACCAGAGAAGAAATATATTAAAGAATTTCAAGTTATCTGAGTTGAGAACCATTAACATAAATAAGCAAAAAAAAGTTTATCTTAACAAAGATATTGAAAAGTGTGGCTTTGTGTGAGATAGCTACCATTCCCGTAAGCTGTGCTATGTGATTTGAATGAATACTGACAGTCTTTGTGAAGGGTAGTGTGTCTGAAGCACTCAAAACATCTGAAAAATATAATTGAGGTGAAATGTATTATAGTTGCTATTATTTGTATGCATTACAATTTTGTAGTTTTACAAATGCGCAAATTTTAACACAAAGTCTCAAGTTTGTAACCTGAGAACAATGATATCTACAATCTTTTTTTTTTTTTGATATCTACAATCTTTCACAAAACAAAAAACATAAATTTAGTCTAACTAATCCTGACTGGAATTCCCAGCTTTCAATTGCTGCAGATTTTAAATGTATTTACATCAGATACCAATATCAGCCTTTCCTAGCAGATTCTGCCTTATGCCCTAACCAATGGATACTCTTTAGCTCCTCACATGAAGGAAATGGTCACTACCCAAAGGACAATCTTAGATTTTTGTCACTTCCAAATCCTCCATCAGAATCAGACAACCTCAAAGTTACATCCACACAAAGTCCCCTTGGAGAAGACTATTTACTTGAAGAAAATATCAAGACTGAAGTTCTTTATACTCTACTCTTCTTATGCTCTACAATTGACAGACCATGTTATAGGTACTGATGGATCACTCAACCATGAAGTGAGAATCTCCTGTTAAATAATGTAGATGATCCTGGAGATCCTTCTCAATAGTCGAGAAAGTCCTTTGCAGTAACAAGTTAATTGAGTTAAAAATCCCCCACCACAGCCAGAATAAAAACCATTAAAGCCTAAAGTATTGTCAGGGCATTCCTTTGAACTAGATAATGCTAAGTCTGTGAATTTGGAGAGAGTATAGTTTATCTTGATTTCATTGATTTTATGGAGAAATCAGTTCCACCACAATGAGTGCACTTTTTCTGGGAATGTACTCATTAGAACCTCATTTGCTTCACTTGTCTTGAATCCTCCTCCATGAGTTGCCAGAAAGCATGCATGCTTATGGATATAATTCTCTTCTGTATCTATATCTCACATCAGATTGCAGATGATTGAATGCTGTATGGCTAAAACCTAACTCATTTCCACTACTGATTCAGATACATGCCATCTCCTGTTAGGCTAGTGGAAGTACTTCCTTAATAAGATGCTATAAGAAATACATCCATTGTGTATTATTTCCTTCAGTGTAATAATTCTAATTTTCTGCTAGAACTATGTTTCTGGTCATCGACTTTTTAAAAAATCATACTTCAATTATGTTTAACAGAATAATACATTTAACAATGAAAAATTTACATATACATATATGATAGTGCTTTGGTCATGTTCACCACAACGCCCTTTCCCATCCCTCATCTCCTTCATTCTGCCCTCCATCCATCCAAATAGCCCCCATTTTATTCTGCATATGCTTGAATCTGGACCTATGTATGAATTAAGATGAAATATGTTGCCTTTCTTCATCTTATACCATTTTTTGGTCCCCTAATTCTTTAGAAAGATTTCCTCTACAAATCCTCTACTCTATTACTTTCATACAAAATAAATTTATGTTCACACAAAAATTTAAATATAGTTTCCCCATGTGAGAAAAGTATAACATTTATTTTCCTGAGTCTGTCTTATTTAACTAAGGTGATACCTCCAGTTCTGTTCTGCCACAGACCCTCTGGATCCCTTGTCTGCGTGGGTCGAGTTCTCTTGAGGAAGTGGGCAAAGATTCGGCGAGTGACAAACAGACAAAATCAGCTCTATCTAAGGTCAGTTATGGTTTTAGGAGCCAGGTGTGAGGTCTTAACCGTCCCAGGGCAAGGGCATTCACACCCAAGTCATGATTAAGGAATTCCGTTCTAGCTAACCTTCTCATGAATAATGCAATACTCTAAAACCACAGCTCAATCTATTTCCTAAACCATTGTAAATTCCTGTATATGGGAGTGACTCAAGTATCTCAGTCTGGTTCCTTCTCAGGTCACAAACCTCCTTATTCTTAGTTAGTNAGTCATGATTAAGGAATTCCGTTCTAGCTAACCTTCTCATGAATAATGCAATACTCTAAAACCACAGCTCAATCTATTTCCTAAACCATTGTAAATTCCTGTATATGGGAGTGACTCAAGTATCTCAGTCTGGTTCCTTCTCAGGTCACAAACCTCCTTATTCTTAGTTAGTGGTGAATTCCTCTGTAGGGCAGTGACTCAACTGTTCATGCTCAAGGTTGGATCAAGGACTGCCTAGAATCTAGGTTAGCTATATGTTAAAATATGAATCCTTAGAAGCACTTATAATGAAGCAATATTAGGGGAAAGCACACAGATCTGTTTACTAACTAAATCAAGGACGTTGGAGCATTCTTTATACAGGATGCTAAGATTCCAGAAGACTAAAGTCCCAGGCTTTTTTCCCTGGGACTCCGCCTAGACTTTTCAGCCTGTCACAGGGGTTGCTACTGGAGTGGATGTAGCACTGTTCAATATCCCGCAAGAAATAATTATAGCTGAATAAAAACACCATTGTATAACATTGTAACATGTCTATCACATGTTCTTGGGGAACTAGGCTGTTTCCATATATTGGGTATTGTGAATAATTTAGCAACAAACCCACATGTACAAGTATCTCTGTGGAATGTTGACTTAGATTCCTTCCATTATATAGCTAAGAAGGTTGAGGACAGATTGTATGGTAGCTCTATTTTCAGATTTTTTTTGAAGAATCATCAGCTTTTATTTTTGTTCTAATCTCTCTCTCTCTGTCTGTCTTTCTCTTCCTCTCTCTCTTTCTCTCTCTCTCTCTCTCATTATTCAATGTGTGTGTACATGTGGGGGTGCTTGTGCTCATATGTGTGCATATTTGGAGGTCAGACATTGACACTGAGTGTCTCCTTCCTTCCCTAATTATGAAGCAGGATCTCTTACTGTGCCTAGAGCTTATTGATTTAACTCAGCTCATTAGCTAGTGAGCTTCAGAGACTCCCCTGTCTCTTCTTAAGCCTGCAATTAAAATAAAGAACCACCACACCTGGCTATTTAGATGGGTGTAGGGATCCAAATCTGAGGCTCTCAGTATTACCTGGCAAGTGCTTTAGCAACTAGGTCATTTGCCAAGCCCATAAGCTTTATTATTGTTATTATTTTCATAGTGACTAAACTAGACATGTTTCCTTCATCAATGTGCAAGTCAAAATGCCATCAAGATACTTGTACATTCATAATTATTGTTGGATTATTCATAAAAGCTATCCTCATTAATATAGAAGTGGATAAAGCAAATGTGGGATATTAGTATTCATTGGAGTTTCTCCATTCTCACCGGCATTGCCTACCCCTCTTAATGATAGTCATTCAGACTGGAGTGAGATGCAATCTTAATGTTTTTCCCTTATGGCTGACAACATTAAACATTATTATTTTCACATTGTATTACTTCTTTTGTGTCCAGCATCAGTCCACAACCAATTTACTGATCAGACATTCTGTTTTATTTTGTTATCATTATAATTATTTTAAATATATTCTAATTATTATTCCCCTTTCTGAGGAATGGTTAGCTAATATTCTGTATGCATTTTGGAGGCTTCATTCTGCAGATTATATGCTTTTGGCTACAAAGGATTTTGGTTTCATATAAATCCATATGTCAGCATTGCTGTGGCTTCCTGTGTCACAGGACTCTTTTCAGAAAGTCACTACATAGCCTATTTATTTTATTTTAATTCCAAATGTTGCACTCAACATTTGTATTCAGATATCACACTATATTTTCTTACTCTGGTTGTATTGTGTAATTCAAAACTGGATTTTTTTTCTTTAGCTATTAAGGGTGTTTCGTTTTCCCAAATAATTTTTATAATTTTTTTATCATTTTTGTTAGAATTTTGAAATTATTCTGTTAAAAAGCCATAAGTTATTTTATGAGTTTTAACAGTCATTTTTACTATGTTAAGTATTAATCCATGGCATGAGAAGTCATTTAATATTCTAGAGTATTTTCTAATTTTCTTCTTTAATAACTTAAACTTGTCATTGCAGATGAATATTTTGCCTCCTGGGTTATTTTTATCCATAGCTGTATGTGTTTGCTGTTTGTTTATTTTGGATCTACAGTGAATGGAATTTTTCTTGATTCTTTCTTGGCTGATTTGTTACTGTCATGTAGAAAAGCTATGTGATTTTTTATTATTAGTTTATTCTTTCATATATTGCATTCCAACTTCAGTTTTTCCTCCCTCCTTTTCTCCTAGACCCATACCACCTCCCATTCCTCATTTCAGAAACCAGGAAACCTCCTAGGGATATCAACTCAACATCACATTCACACTAGACACCTCTCCTCATATTAAGGCTAAACAAGACAAACCAGTAAGTGAACAAGGGTCTCAAAAGCAGGAAAAAGCTTCAGAAATACGACTTGCTCCCTCTGTTAGGAGTCTTGCAGAAACTCCAAGCTACACAACTATAACATATATGCAGAGGACATAGGTTAGACCATTGCAGATTCTTTTATTATTGGTTTAGTTTCAGTGAGCCACTATGACTCTGTGTTTGTTGATTCTGTGGGGTTTCATGTGTTGTCCTTGACGCTTGTGGCTCCTACAATCCTTCTTCTCCTTCTTCTGTTCCACTGAATATTTGCCAGTGGGTCTCTGTGCCTGTTTCCCTTGGTTGCTGGATGGAACATCTTTGGTGGTGAATCTGTCAGATACCTGTGTATGAGTATAGAATAGTATCACTAGAAATTTGTTTGTTTATTTGTTTGCTTGTTTGTTTGTTTTGACCAGTTGTGTTTTGTTGACCAGTTATTGGCTGGACAATCCCATAATTTCTATGCCACCTTTACCCAGAACATCATGCTAGTAGGACACATTGTAAGTTGAAGGTTTTGTAGTTGAGTTGGTATCCCAATTCTCCACTAGAAGTCTTGCTTTGTTATAGGAGATTTACAGTTTAAAGCAGCTTTATTCATAATAGTCATAAACTGGAAACCACCTAGATGCCTCCCAAATGAAAAATGGATAAAGAAAATATGATACATTTATACAATACAGTATTACCCAGCTCTTATAAACAATGATATCATGAAATTTGCAGGCAAATGGATGGGAAATAGAAAACTTATCATGACCAAGGTAACACAGACCCAGAAAGACCTATGTTATGTACTCACTTATAAGTGGATGTTAACTGTAAAGTAAAGGATACAATGCAGAGATTCAGATAGGCTAATTAACAAGAATGACTCAGTGGGGATGCATGGATCTCCCTGGAAAGGGAAATAGAGTAAATAATGTGAATGAACTCGGGGAAGACAAAGACAGAACAGGGACATAAGATGAGGGGAATATAGAGGAAGATAGTACTGAAGAAGACTAGGAATTGGGGAGCAACTTAGGGGAAGGTAGAAACCTAATAAGTTAGAAATTCCCAGGAATCTTTTAGGGAGACCATACCTAACATTCCTCATAAAGCTATTGATTTTTATACTGATTTTGTATCCTATTGCATTGTTGGAGTCATTATCAGACAAAATTTTTTCTGGTGGGGCACTTAGAATCTTTTAAGTGAAGATCACATAATTTGCAAATAGGAATAATTTCTTGTCCTACCTACCTTATTGTGTCTCATTTATTTATTTACTGCTAGGGTGAAAACATCAAAGATAATATTGAATACTAGTGAGGAAAATGAACACAGTGTCATCTTCCGTAATCTTACAGGAAATGACATCAATCCTTCCCCATTTAATATATTGTTGGGTGGGTGTGGGATTTTCATATATAGTGTTTAGTATATTAAGGTATATTCCCTGTATTCCCTGTTTTTAGCAGATTTTACAATGAAAGAATATTGAATTTGTCAAAGGTCTTTTGAAATGATCATGGGATTTTGTGATCTATCATGATATGTCATATTTGATATATTGTTTTGTGCATTTTGAACTATATTCGTATTCCTAGAATAAAAGTATTTTGCACAAATTTCTTTTTCCAAGATCTCCTGAACTGGTTCCAAGTCAACCAAAATGGAACTTAATATATTACCAAATTCATTAGCCATAAATTTCAAAATCATCTAATTCCAAAGGTGATAAATATGTATATAGTATTATTTTAAATATTAATTTATTCATTAAAATAGAGATGCTTATATAATTGTTATTAAATGACATGTTAGTGTGTCAATCCATTGCTCACAAAACTGTTCTCAGCATTTCTGTGTATCTCAGGAACATGCTTGGAATTCAGGACATTGGTAAAGTTTTACATTTTATTTATTATATGGTGGTTATGAATATGCACAATATACCTCGAGAATGTCAGAAAACAACTTCCAGGAGTTAGTTCTGAGCACCCAGCAGATGAGGCTCAGAGGCCATCAGGCCCTCAGGTCCTCAAGATACTATACAACATGAAAACACTTTCTGTACAATATTTATAGAGAAATAATGTTACCTTTCTTATCTGCCATTCCTAAAAATATATGAGTAACAGGAAGGGTGCCACTTCATTATGACTAGTGAGCATTCTTTGTGTCAATGAGACAGGAGCACGTTTGCTTTCTGATGTCTTTGCAAACACACAAAGAAATCCCCTTGTAAAAGCTTCCTTTTGTTCTTGGTAACAATAAGCCTTGTGATTGTATAGATACGCTGGAGTGGTTCTGACATATGTACAGAGCTGCTCAGAAATCTAAGCCAAAAGAAATCTTCTGCTAGAAGTTTATTCCAAATGTTCACAAGTGTTACTGGACAGATTTCTAAATTGTCTTGAGACTCTTACTTTGAAGGTGGGGGTGTTAGCTGACAGTGTGACTATATAGCCTTATTCTGCAGAAGAAAGGGTACAAATGGCAGCATGAAATACCAAGAGCTTACATTTATATCTTTTAAGTGTGAACTGTGTCATAAACTACTTCATTGTAATGTCTGGGAGGAAAACTACTATACATTTTTTTAAAGGAAGATATAGACAGAAAGACAGAGAGACACACAGAGAGAGAAGAGAGGGAGGGAGGGAGGGAAGGAGGGAGGGAGGGAGGGAGGGAGAGAGAGAGAGAGAGAGAGAGAGAGAGAGAGAGAGAGAGAGAGAGAGAGAGAGAGAGAGATTCATCTCAGGCCTTGCTTTGGGATTGCTTGCCTGTATCATTTTTAGCTACAAATCTACAGGAGGCTGAAAGATGAACTCAGGTGCAAACATTAATCATTTTAGTTTTGATAGGAAAAAAAGACTCAGAAAAGATGCTAAAGTTGAAAATTTTCAATAACAGCCCCAAAGAATTACTACCAGTGAGAAGTCTGGTTTTTCGCCCATGGAGAGACATACACACCCTGCTGGATATAAATGTACTTATAAACTAGTACCTATTCTATCATGGTCTCTACTGTGTAAAGCATATGTTCTGTAGCAGATATCTATTTCTTCTGTAGCATTATGTGCCAGCATGTGAGAGAAAGATAAGTATCCTCTTAGTCCAGGGATTGTCAAATAAGCTTTAACAGTAATAATACAGTTACATGTTCAAGGAGGCCTAATTCATGACAGGAGCTGATTTAAGTGGTGCTGATACTGGGTGCATATTGTATTTGGAGAAAACTAAATTACTCTACATGAAGGGTAGAGTAAAAATAACTTTATTTTCCAAAAATGTCTATAACAATATGTGTCATTTCTTAAAGTATTTTGCAGTTTAATTTACACAATCTACTTTCCAAAAGGTCAATGTGTTCTACCCTAAAACTGCTTTGACCAGTAAAATACAGCTATTTATAATACATCATTTGAGGTGCAGGTTGGTTACAGGTTGAGTTACATCTTTCACAAGTCATATGCTGAATCTCTAAAGTCCAATAACTCATAATGTGATGTTATTTGAATAGAAGAATTTTACCTTTGTAAAGAGTTTGTAAGAAATATCCCAATCTAATATTATCAGCAGATTTTTCAATAAAAGGAAATGAAAATATGGATATAGGGAGATGCAGAGGAAAGAAAGAGGAAAGACAAAGGCTTTGTATAGAAGCTGAGGAATGCCTATAACAATGAGAGCAGGTAAAAAGCAAGAATTAAGTCTATTACAAGAAGCAATGCCATTCTGGGACCATTCAGTATGACTGGTAGACAAAACATGGCCTTTAAGCCTTTAACTTCCCATTCAACTGTGGCAAATTTCATAGCAGCTCCATAAAACTCATTGATACACTTGATCAAATTCCTCATATGCTAATATTGAAGATTCTTCTTTTTTATTAGATATTTTCTTTATTTACATTTCAAATGTTATCCCCTTTTCTGGTTTCCGCTCCAAAAACCCCCTAACCCCTCCCCATTTCCCCTGCTCACCAACCCACTCTCACTCCTGCTTCCTGGCCCTGGCATTCCCCTACACTGGCGCTTAGAGCCTTCACAGGACCAAGGGCCTCTCCTCCCATTGATGACTGACTAGGCCATCCTCTCCTACATATGCAGCTGGAGTCATAAGTCTCATCATGTGTATTCTTTGGTTGTTGGTTTAGTCCCTGGGAGCTCTAGGGGTACTGGTTAGTTCATATTGTTGTTCCTTCTATGGAGCTGCAATCCCCTTCAGCTCCTTGGGCACTTTCTCCAGCTCCTTCATTGGCCTTAGGATCACACTGCTTTCTTCAAAAAGACCAAGTCATATAGGGAGGTCACATGCAGGCAATGATAACAAAAAAGGGCAAAATGCCCCAGTGGAAGCCAGGAGCAAGGCTACATGCTTGTAGATCCAGTTACTCAGGCAACAACCAAGGAAATCTGGAGCCCAGAAATTTAAGAACAGCCTGGCAAGAGTGTAAGACCTTATATACCTGTTAAAGCAAACAACAAAGGCAAGCACCCTCCAGACAGCATCACAATAGCCAACCATGCTCATGATGCCTCTTGGATGTCTATAACTGTTGAGCTTCCAGATAATGACAGTAACAACCTGGCCACAACTACATGAGAGAATCCAAGTAAGAATTATCTTAATCAACCCTCAGAAGCCTAAGATAGCTCTTAAATGCAATTTGCTGAAGCTACTTGATAAAGCAATAGATAATGAGAATTATAGGCTTAGCATGAAACTTCTAAATTTTTTTCAATTCTAACTTTCAACAAAAACTGACATGTTTAAATATTCGGTACTATTATACACTTGAATAAATTGTGTCTGTGTCCATCAGTATGAATGGACACTGGGTTTGAAACCAGAAGTATTTCAAGCAGAACGTTCATCCCTGTGAACTTGAATAGTGTTGAATGCAGCATTTGAAAGAATGGATAGCTTGAGTAGACAAAATAATTGCAAAACATGCCAGAAATAATTAGATCATGCCTCCAATATAAAAATGTCTATAAAAAGCATCTGGCATTATTACCCTGTCACAAAGCTGTCCTTCAGTGTGTCATTATCCAACTAAAACAATTCACTGCCACAATAAGATCCATAAACATGCATACATTTTGGAGGTTGGGAGGGCTTGGCTAGTAAGAAAGTATTCTCCCCTTGTTTCTAGAGTCTTGTTAAGCGGTGCTGGTTAATTGCAGCATGTATCACCTTGTCCTGCCAGGTTTGCTCAATTTAATCTCCCTTTGGAATGAGATTGCTATCACATCATTTACACCAATCGATATTTACTTACACAACTCTGATGAATTCTTGGCCCTCCTAAGGCATTTCAGCACAAGGGGAGTCGCCATTTCTGCCTTCGAGGGAAAAATAAAATTAACCATTAAATACTGAGTTTCAAGACTGGAAAGCAAAGTGATACATGAGAAATTTAGTTTATTCTAAAACAAGAGATAATCTCAGTCTGCATCACAATTTTATTTCTCATCACTATTTTTCATACATTTTTGATTTTAGGTATATTGAACAAGTTTTTTTGTTGTTTCCATCTCCCATATTAATATTTCTAAATAACTCTAGATTTTCTATCATTCTTGCCCTTTACACAACAATTTAACCGATGTACAAGTTGAAGAATCCTTATGCACATAATTTCATATATTTATTAGCATATACAATTTATACATGTCTATATATTTTACATTAATCCTTCTGAATCATATATTTTATCACTAATATCTGATCATTCAAGTCTTTTTCAAACTGTCAATACTAAAATGTTATACTAAAATTATAAGAAAATTTTTTCCTCCTTTAAGTGGATTTCTGTATCTCTTCGGGCACCAGTCTGAATGTACAAGCTGTTTAGAGGATTTTGTGTGTTTGCTTTACATTTAAATTATTGGGCTGTTATATTGAATTGCTCATACAAGTTCTGTGTGTGTGCATTCCTATGGCTCTGATAGAGCTTAGTGTTTCTGGTGAGCAAAGATCATATATAATTCACTGCTAATATGTTTTTACTGGCAGATACATCAATGACTGACTGACAGATTGTAAGGAATTGCTTTCTCTGTAATTGAGCCTTACTGACCCAATTAATTATTAATAGCCAAAACTTTAGTAAATACTTGTGTTCTCCTTAAAATGTACGGCAAGTGAACAAAAGGAATCAGACAGCACTGGCAGAAATAAAAGCTTATTTATAATAACCTAGGTTAGGAGCTATTCTGAATCAATGGCCGCATGCTAAACAACTGTGGTCATTTAAACAAAGGGACACTGCACGAGTGTGGTAGGCATTACTGAAACATTTGTTCAGTTGATGACTCACAAAATATTTGCAGTGAAGAAACAAAACACAGCAGAGTATTTAGTGAGAGGCTGGAAAGTTGGCTTGACAGTAAAGTGCACTTACTCCTAAAGCAGGGGGTTTGAGTGTGGTTTCCAGAACTCACAATAAACAACTCACAACCATGTGTATGTCATTCAAGCTCCAGGATATCCAGTGCCTACTTCTACCCTCTACACACACACACACACACACACACACACACACTCTATCACACACTCTATCACACACACACACACACACACATATAAGCATACACATACACACACTCTTTCTAATACACACATACACAAATGGCAAGCACACAGAAACATGAATAAAATAAATCTTTTAAAAATTAAAGGTCTATATTACATTATATTTCATGGAAATTCCAAATCTCAAAACAGAACTTATGTCAGTATAAATGGGAATATTTAATTGAATGTTGATTATAGAGCAGAAAAAAAAAATCTTGTAAGGAAAAATTGACATGCACAAAACCAAGTGAGGGATATTAGCATATGCTAGGAAGAAACATGATTGCCCATAGATAATTTATAAAATATAAAAGAAGTGTAATTAATAAATGTTTAATGAACTCCAAAAGCTCAAAATCATACATTTGATTTGCATAGAATATTATAAAAAATTATGTGAGAAAACTAAAATTAAAAGAATCAAAATCAATTAGGTCATAAAAGAATGTAAATAAAACCATGTCATACAAAACTTGTTATCTGCACTTAATATAATTAGAACCCACTAAAATGTTAAAAACATAAATATGCAATATATATTATAGATGGGTACGTTTCCACACAGGCCAATTAATACTAATGTTTCCTAGTCATTGGCCTTGCAAAGTGGTTCAGTGGAAAATGGCACTTCACAGTCACGCCTGTGACCTGAATTCAATCCCTGAAATCTATATAAAGTAGCACAAAAGAGCTAACTCTACAAACTCTCCTGTGGCCTCTGTGTGCAGGCACATAACTGTGTCTGTAGATACATGGCACATCCAGACATTATTAATAATATTAAACAAAATAAAAGTTAATTTTCATGGCATTTTAATTGAAAATTCATACAGTCTATTCTGATCATGATTTTCCCTCCCCCATCTTCTCCCAAATCCTCCACAACTTCTAATCCATCCAACTCCATGACATCTCCTGTTTTGTTCTGTCTTCTCTATTTAGTTTTATAATACAATCTGTCAGAACTCAATGAAGAGCTTAGAAGTCTCCACTGCTACAATGAAAATAATCCAAAAACAACTCTATGTATCTGTGTGAGTGTGTGTGTGTGTGTGTGTGTGTGTGTGTGTGTGTGTAAAGTAGGACATTATTGTGAAATAAAACTCAAGGCAATATAATGTGCACCACACTCCTGTCAGTCTTTTTTTAAGTCCCAGAGGAGCCCATTTTATTCCCATCAAGATTGGATTCATCTAAATATATGCAAGTATAAACATATATTACTCCATTTTTTTCTTATGGAATTTAACAGTTAAAATTTTCTGGTCCTTACTTTTCTTATTAAATAATATATTCTGGACATTATTTAACATGATAGTGATGTCCATCCTCCTTCTTCTCCTCTCCTCTCCTCCTCCTCCTCTTAGCTCTCCTCCTCCTCTTCTTCTTGTTCTTCCTCTCCTATCACTTCTTGGAGTTTTTTTTTTTTTTTGACATCCCACTTAAGCTTAGCTATTCTAAAATCTCTCTCTGTGCACATGGCTCAGTTGTGAGTCTTTGCCTTAGTTCCCAAGTACTGAAAGAAAAAACATCTCTGATGATGAGTCACTGATCATGAGTATAGCAGAATGTTATCAATAATCATTTTATTGTTTTAGCAGAACAGTATTTTGTTTTCCTGATTATTCTATGACCTATTGTGTCTCAGATTCTTGACTACCTTAGTTTCTTGAATGTGTCCCAGCTTGTAAAGTGGGCTTTAAATTCAATCAGATAGTGGTGGGATCCTGCCACAACATTTGAGTCACTACTACTCCAGTGTATCATACAAGAAGTTTACCATTGCAGATCAAAGATAATGTAGCTGAAACAGTAGTCACCTTTTTCTCAGAATACCTACCAGTACCATGAACATTCACTCAGGAGTAGTGAAGGAAACATTAATATATTAAAAAATAAGTGAGATTTAAAGTACAATTAATGATGGAAACATTAAATTTATAAAAAAATACAAAAGAAAGCATGAAATGATGCTGTAACAAATCAAGACACCTAATTAACAGGCCTTACTAAAAGTAGGTTAGTCCCTTTTTCTAGAAGATTCTGGTCTTGTGAAACTGTGCTACCAATATTTGTAAATTACAGTTATAATTTCTGTTGCAGAATACTCTTGGAAAATAAACGTGTATAAAATCTAAGTGATTGGTGTTGAAAATTCCTGTTTAAGAAAGCATACATCTGGGTGCTGATGTTGTTCAAAGACATCATACTGATGAGGATAGCTGGTTGTCTCCATCCATTGGAATCTTTGGAAGACTTTGAGGGAAGAAAATGAATGAATAATAATTATTAGTAATTATGTTATAATCTCAAAAATTTAAAAATAAAGCAAAGGCATGAGATAAGAAAAAATTATATGTATCTATCAGCAAGATGCTTTTAGCACTAGGTCTCAAATTGATGTCCCAGCTACTCTTCCATACATATAGCAAATGAACAAGTAAGGACCCCCAGCTATTGGCTAGAAATTCAATGATAAGACTTTTGGTCTCCACCTAGAAACTTAAAGTGATCCTTGAACTCAAATCTAAGAAATAAATCCTGGAGGGTTTACTGTCGTGTCCTATCTTCCCAAATTGGCTTTCTTTCCCTCTCCATCTCCCTCTCCATCTACCACTCCAACTCCTCCTCCAAACCTCCACACACCCACACACATCTTTTAGCATGTTTTCTGTATCACATTTTTATACTTAAGAGTAAGTTTGCTGTCTGTACCATAAATCTGACACCTTATAGAAAAGCACAAAGAATGTCAAGTATACAAACATAAAGAAAATAAACATGATTTAAGAGTATACAAATAATGTCTTTGCTTTTAAGTGCTTAACAGCATTTCACTCAATAGATGTACCACATTCTCTTAATCTATTTTTCAGCTGAAAGACATCTGGGTTGTTTCCAGTTTCTGGCTATTACAAATTAAAGCTACTAGGAACATAGTTGAGCAAGTGTCTTTGTGAGATGTTGGAATGTCTTTTGGGTATCTGCCTGTGAGTGGTATATCTTGGTCTTGAGGTAAAACAATTCCCATTTTTCTGAGAAAATGTCAAATTGGTTTCCAAAGTGGTTGTACAAGTTTGTTCTCCCACCAGCAGTGGAGGAGTGCTCCTCTTGCTTTGCGTCCTTGCCAACATGTACTATCTGTTGAGTTTTTGATCTTAGCCATTCATGAATTTTGTAGTAAAATGGATGGAACTTGAGAATATCATCCTGAATGAGGTAACCCAGTCCTCAAAGGACTTGCATGGAATGTATTCACAGATAACTATATATTAGCCATTAAATATAGGTACTATGTTATACTTAACAGACCTAAAGAAGCTAAACAAGAAGGACTGCCTAAGCAAAGAAGCTTGAATCTCACTTAGAATGTGGAATAAAATAGTCACAGGAGGCAGAGTGAGGCAGGGAACTAGAAGAGAGAGATAGTGGATGAGGAAGGGTATAGGGAGTTCAGGATCAGTTGTGGGAAAGGACAGGAGAGATGGCTAGATGGTCAAGAAAATCTACCTTGTCTGGCCTCAGAGGAAGAGGAAGCACTTAGCCTTGCAGAGACTTAAAGTGTGTGTGGGATACGCATTGGGTCCCCCACCTGCTCAGAGGAGAAGGGGAGAGAAGTAGGTGAAAGGATAGTAGGAGAGCCTGACTTTGATGGAGGTAGTGAGCCAGATATAACATGAATAAGGAAAATATTATAATAATAATAATAATAATAATAATAATAATAATAATAATAATAATAATAATAAATTATGGGGTTGAGACCCCAGGGCATGGGGAGGTCTTGGGGTGTGTGAGTGGGATGTGGGGACATCCAGGAGAGGAGGTATAGGATGCTGAGCAGTAGGAGTGCAAACTGAAGGGGGAAAACAACTGGACTATAATAAAAAAAATTAAAGAATAATAATAAAATTATTTAGAAAAAATAAAAACAAGAAAAGGAAAGGTATATCAGGGAAGACATTTTAAAATTTTCTTTTCTAAAGTTAAAGGACAGTGCAAAACAAGGAATCAGAAATCAGGATAATTCTACTTCTGGTTTTCTACATGAGCACAAAGATACTCACCAAGTCTTTCTTTTTAATTACAAATGTATTAAAAATGCCAATTTCACAAAGTTTGGTAGAATAAAACATTTAGATACATGAAAAAAAAAAAGAGTACGTGGTATACTTGCAGAAGACAAGAGTCCTTTTCCTAACACCCAGGTTAGCCTGCTCTCAACTGCTTGTGACTACAGTTCCAGAGTACTTGACTCATTTTCTGACTTCCAACTGTAACTCCATTCACATACTGCCACATAATCACACATGCATAATCATAATTAAAAATAATTTAAATTTTAAAAATTAAAATGTTCTCCCCTCTCTTGGGCACTTCATCATTGATCACTCCCATTGAGTCCTGAGAGTCTCTTATCTTCCAGGTCTCTGGTACTTTCTGGAGGGTCTCCCTACCTCCCACCTTCTGAGGCTGCATGTTTCTATTCACTCTGATGGCCCAGTAGGATTCTCCTCTGTATGCCCCATACCTAATCCAGTTCCACTCTTCCCCTCCTGCCCAAATCCCTCCCTTCCTTTGCCCCCACAATTATTTTCTTCCACATACTAAATGAGATTGAAGCATCTTCAGTTGCCCTTTCTGCTTGTTAAAGTTCTTAAATTCTGTGGGTTGTATCCTAGGTTATTCTGTCCTTTTTCATTAACATCCACTTAGTAGTGAGTACATACCATGTATGTGTGGGTTACCTCACTCAGAATGATATTTACTAGTTCGATCCATTTGCCTGCAAAATTCATGATGTTCTTGTTTTTAAGAGCTGAATAGCATTCCATTGTATAAACGTACCACACTATCTGTATCCATTCTTCCCTTGTGGGAAATCTGGATTGTTTGCAACTTCTGGCTATTACAAATAAGGCTGCTATGAAGACTGTGGAGCACATGTCCATCTGGTATGGTAGGGCATCTTTTGGATATATGCCCAAGAATATTATAGCTGGGTCTTCTTGTAGGTCTACTTTCGATTTTATGAGGAAAAGCCATATTTATCCAGAGTGTTTGTACCAGTTTGAAATTCCATTAGCAATTGAGGAGTGTTCCTCTTTCTCTATATCCTTACCAGCATGTGCTGTCACCTGAGATTTTGATCTGAGTCATTTTTGTTGTTGTAAGGTAGAATCTCAGGATCGTTTTAATATGCATTTCCCTGACCACTAAGGACTTTGAATATTTCTTAACGTGCTTCTCAGTTATTAAATATTCCTCTGTTGTGAATTCTTTCATTAACTCTCTACCCCATTTTTAAGAGTCCACCTCCAATAGATGGGACCTCAAGAGGAAGAATGGTGTTATCAACCCACAGTCAAAATTTATGACCCAGAAGTGTTCCTGTCTAAAATATTTTCAGGGACAAAAATAGAGAAGATCCTGAAGAAAAGAATGGCAGTCCAGTGACTGATCACAGAGGATCCACCTCATGGAGAGACACCAAGCTCTTACACTATTACGACATTATGATATTCTTACAAACAGAATCCTAGCATGGTTGTCCTCTGAGAGGCCCAACCAGCAGCTGACTGAGACAGGTGCAGATACCAAACATTGTACTGAAGTTGGGGAGCCCTATGGTTGAATTAGAGGAAGGATGGATGAAACAGAGGAGTAGGGAAACCCGATAAGAAGACTGGCAGTCTCAACTAACACAGACCCACTAGGAGCTCCCAAACCCTGATCCACCAACCAGGCAGAATACATGAGCTGGTCTGAGACCCTGGCACATAAATAACAGGGGCCTGCCTATTCTGGCCTCAGTAAGAAAAGATGCACCCAATCTTTGAGAGACTTGAGGCCACAGGGATGGGAGAAGCCTGATAGTGGGGAGTATTCTCTCAGAGACAGTGGGGAGGAGGAATAAGAAGGGGAACTGTGGGAGGAGGAACCAGGATAGGGCAACAGCTGAATTGTAAATTTTAAAAAAAGATAAAAAATACAAGTACATGAGATAATATACTGAGATATATAAAATAAATATACACTTAAACAATAGAAGAAATGACATTGTCACTAACAGCTTTATATTTTGCAAAGAAACTTACACAGAGAAGTGTGTGTACACATTCAGAACTTTACAGTTTCTGTGACTGCTCAACTTTTGTACTCAACTAACCTCTTTTACCCTCAATAGTTCAGTCTCATCAGGAGTTACTGATATTCTAGAATATAAAGTGGCTATGATTTAGATAAGAAAGAGCAAACAAGCAAGCAAATGCAAGCAAAACAAATACCTGAAAATGCAGGAAGTATACTTGTAAGGGGTATCCTAAATATGTCCTATTGCAGTTTGCTCAAGATGCACAGGTTCCATTAGGTTTTATGCCAGTGTATCATTAAAAACATGAAGGCTCTTTGTTTGCCTTTTCATACCACCTGATGATGATCTTTTTCATAAAGAAAATGTAATCCCTAACAAGATGGCAAAGAGCCTCAAGCCCAATAAAATTGGATGATTTGATTTTCTACTAAAATGCATTAGAGAGAATAATTCAATAGTGTCAGATCATTTGCTGAGCTTGCTGCTCTAAGGGAACAAAACGTGTCCCATAAACTCACCAATTGGGTTTGTGTTTGGGAATAGCATGTAAAATGTCATTACTCAAAAGTAGAACTCCATGTGGCTGGGGAGATGGCTCAGCCACTGAGAAACTTCTGTGAAAGCATGAGAGCCTAGGTTCAACTGCCAGCATCCAAAGGCTAAGTGTGATCCTGCAATCCCAGTGATGGGCTCATTACTTAGCCAGTCTAGAAATAATTTAGGAAGATATCCAACATGAACTTCAGGCCTCCACATGCAAGAACACACAAAGGTACATGCACCTGCCTGTATAAGCACACACACACACACACACACGCACGCACGCACGCGCACACACACACACACACACACACACACACACAAATACACACACCCCAAAAGAACAATAATTCCAGAGTCATGTTGGCAACACAATCACCAATAAAACAATAAAAGATCACACACAAAAGCTTGATGCTTGTCCCTTGTGGTCACTTAAGCAGATAGGAATGAAGCCATTAGACTTTTTATATATTTTAAACTGACTTTACTCATATTATTTCATGATTATCTAGGGAGCTGACTCTGGAATGAAGATTGAAGTGTAAATGTATGTCAGTACTCCTGTAATGACCATCTGGGAAGAAGAAGAAAAGCATCAGGATGAATCAGAAACAAGAATGAAAATAGGCTCTAAATAAGTCTCACTGAACCAGTAGGCAATCTAAAGCCCAGAATTCTCCATACTTGACGGGCAGAAGCAAGCATTTTGCTTACACTCACATTGGATAGAAGCTGAAGATAGAAACTGAGGACCCCCTCCAAGTCACCCTTTAAGCTACTGGAGAGTAAAAGTTACATTTTTACAGAGGGTGCTCTTTGATATATCATATCAGCATTCATCAAAAAAAGGAAGAATGTATATCTCTACATATCCATATGTGTATGAACACATGTATATAAAGAGAGACAGTAAAAGAGAAAGACAGACAGACACACATGCACACACACACACACATACACACACACAGATATATTTTTAGCAGAAATAAGGTCACTGAAAATATTGCATTTACATGCTTAGTTTTCTTTCAAGTTCACATGAGAAAATTTATCAATATAAGTTATATAGTAGTAAAAATTTTTAAAGAATAAAGCCGATGGCTCTACTCTCATTTTTTAATTTACTGATTAAACACTTGAGACTTTAGAACCTAATGAGAGTGTTAATATCTTCATACTTCCACAATTCTCACTGTAAAGGCTTGCTCATATAAAATACGGCTGAGTGGAAAGTCTAAATGAATAAATGCCGACATATAATTATGTATAACTCAATTAACACAACTATAGTAAACTTAGTTTCACTCACACGATGAAAAGAACAAAAATAAAAAAAAAAACAAGCAACAGTGAAAAAAACAAGCAACTAAAAATGGTATATTCTGAAAAAATCAAAAGAGGCGATGTATATGAAAATGAGGTTTGGACTGGAAAGCATGGTGGTAGGTTTTGTTAGAATGTGTCAAATTCCACCAGTAGGATTTTGGATTATATTTTACCTCCATAACATGCCTGCATTTGATTCAGATAGCCAGTGCTATCCCAGAGTTCAGCTGACTGCAGGAGTACTAAGGAAACAATGGTCCCAGCAGTGGTTAAATCCCACATGGAATGAAGCAAGTTTCTATGAGATAGGTATGTGCTTGTCTCTGATGATTCTGCAGCCATTACAGCATGACTGGGCACTGGTTTTTACAAATGAAAACAAAATGTAATTAGAATTAAATTTGTGCATAAACCCAAAATGCACAGTTGTAGTAATATATGGAGAAGTAGTCAGAGCATGGTAGGACTCTCTAGACACCTAATATTTAATTAGTTTAGAATCTCAAAATCATTCATATTATAATAATATTTTTCTTCAATAGTATTTTCTAGACTATATGGGCTGCATGATATATAAACTTTAAAATAATCTTATTCCTATATCAGTGTCAATACATTTAGATAGTACCTTTGAAGGAATTAGAATTAGTGATCTACATGCCAACAGCCTTTGAATAAAATCCGTTGAAGGTGGACATCATGACACTTGGATATATTCAAACACTGAGTTGTAGCTTTTCTTATTTTAGTTTTTCTTCCCTTAAAGGCTTCTCGTCATTCTATTTTCACTCTGACAAGAAAATTTCATAAACAAATTATATAATAATTTCTTTCTCCCAAATATAAAATGTTTACTTAAAATACAGAAAGGTTATTTGACAGATGGTTCATACTACAAGGTTTTATAAAATGTAAGCTTTTGAAAATAAGAAACTAATAATTTTGATTGCTCTGTGCTCTGCTTTTTCATAGACAGCTCTCTTTTAAAGAAAGGGGCTTACTTAACTTGCTGTCTTAGTTTTATTTGAATTTTCGTCCAAGGATAGCAACATAAATGATTTCTTAGGCAGCAGATGTGTTTTCTAGAGCAAAGAAAATGGTAATGATAGCTTTTAAGTGTAGTAGTGTCTTGTACTTTGCCACTCTAATTATTTAGACACCTCTGTAATCAGTGGTGGTGAGCACTGGGGGATTGCTCTGCTTCAAAGCAAATGGAACATCTTTCATCTTCTCAGGTTGAAACAGGACAATTTGTCATTAAGCCATATAGTCTCCTGTGAGGTTAGCTTCAGTTTAGCCTTTCATACCTTCTCACCTCCCACATAGGAGCAAGGCCATTTGTCATTGGTAAAAACATTGAAGTGAGGCTAGCTTATACTGAAAGCTTTTCGTTGTTGTTGAACCTGCAAACCCTCAGATAATAGGGTTTATAATAGAAATATCGAAGCTCAAACCTGAATATCTGTAAAAGATAACCGACTTCTAACATTATTATATCAGCAAATACCCCTAACCCTGTCCGCTGTTAACAGCTGGGCCATTATGTGCCCCAAGTCTCTGCTGAGTAACCTTAATTATCCTGGGACCTGTCTAACTGGATTTGAATCACTGCTGTATAGATACTGGGAAGTTGTTTTGTTTTGTTTTGTTTTGTTTTTAACGTATTTTAGAATTAGCCTTTCAAAAGGAGATTGCATTTTATGACACAATAGTAATATAATGAGAAACAGGGACTTGGTTGATTAGTGTATAAGTGCAAGTTAAAAACTCTTCCTATGGTTGTATAAGGGAAACATTTTAGAATAAATGATACCATTCCCATAAGTTTTATATCTCAAGAAATACAAGAAAAAAAGCAACAAAGAGCTAAAAAGAATGCACCATATGCAGCACAGTCACCAGCAAATCTCTCAACCAATATGGAAATAAGTAACCAGCAAATAATCTAATAAACAAGAATAACAAACAAAAAGTTTCAAGTATTACAATCATCTCTCAACAATATAAGTTATCTCAACTTATTAATTGATGAAGATCAGTGACTGGGATTAGGAAGCCAGATCTAGGTTGGAGAGATGATGCAGTCAGTTGAGGAGACATCTGAGTTTGGATCCCAGTACCATATGAAAAGCTCGGCATGCACTCTCCAGGTAAGAACCCCCATGTAAGTTCATGCAAGCTACCTTAGTTAATTAAGTGAGTCACACATACACACAAAAAAGATATTCAAGTAGAAAGGGGGAGGTTGTCAGCAAAAACGTTCACAATAGGAGAGTGAATGGGTATGAGAAAGACATTAGGAAGGCAAATGTGCCCTCAAATTCATTATATAAATGTATGAATTGTCGATGATGATAATGATGATGACAATGACGATGATGATGATGACAATGACAATAAAGATGATGCCTGGTGCAAGGTCATATGTCAATCATAGGCCTAGAAGAGGAAAACACTACTAACCAGCAGATGCTAGGAAACTGATAGAGACAATAGCTCAGCCCAAACTAAGAGCACCTGAATTAATAGAAGACCTTCTCTAAAAAAAAAAAAAAAAAAAAAAAAAAAAAAAAAAAAAAAAAAAAAAAAAAAAAAAAAAAAAAAAAAAAAAAAAAAAAAAAAAAAAAAAAAAAAAAAAAAAAAAAAAAAAAAAAAAAAAAAAAAAAAAAAAAAAAAAAAAAAAAAAAAAAAAAAAAAAAAAAAAAAAAAAAAAAAAAAAAGCTGAAACTATAGCAGAAGAAAATGAATATAAACCTCTTGTCTTCACATAAACATACATGGACAAGGTCATATATAGTAGCACATGGAGAAGAGGGAGCAAAAAAAGAAAGAGATCAAATATATGATGACACTCTCAAAAAAACTCTACCTGAAAACTTAAAACATTTTCACATGCCAGTACCAGAGGGTTAGACAAAGAAGGGGATAAGAGAACCTTCCTTGCTTGTATACAACCCAATAAATATATGCATTTCTAGAAGCACGGTGATAACTAAGGTAAGAGGGACTGTTACAAGATAAGTCACTGTTAGACTTCAGATGCTGTGTTGGGATCCTTCCTGCAGAAAAGCTTTCATTTCAGAAGCAATGTCCATAGTTCTTACCACCTGAAATGATGAAGTGCTAAATTGGTCCTAAGCAGCTAAAATTTTGGTATATGTTCATGTATCAGATCAATAATTAATATAACACTGTGATAATGTATAAAATTCCCAATTCTTAGAAACTTTGGCAAAGGCTTAGAAAATACTATAATTACTATAATTGAAGTATCAACCCTAATACACAGCAAATAAAAATGATAACATTTTTTAAGTCATTTGCAGGAATTTTAGTTTTGCCTAGGCTGGCCTGGAAGAGGAAATGGTCAATGGCTAATCCTGGACAAAGGTGACAGGAAAAAAGTTCTAAATGATATCAAAACAAATCTATGTCACTGCTTCCTCCATAAAAAAGAGATTAAAGCTTCATATTTACAATATAAGACTAAAAATGAATAGCATGTTATTTTATTTATGATTTAATATATATTTATATAGTAATACATTAATAATTCAAAATGATATTTTATGAGCCTAGAAATACCATTTTCTAGAGGTGGTATTCATTTATTGCCAATGGAACCCATAGTCATTTATATCATATTATTAATGATATGAGAAGATGTAAGTATGGCAAACACATTTCTAGTAATAAACTAATTTTTCACATTTGATAAGAACTCAGTAGTGTCTTTTATGATGCATTCTTATAATGTAACCAGAATAAATGAAAAATGTGATCAAAATTATAGATGCCTGTGATGGTATATTATGAATGGAATACTGGTGCTCTGTCAGAAGAATCATACCAAAATTTGAAGGAGAAGCTGGCTTCCCAGAATTGATAGAACAAAGAAATTTGGTTATGTTATTTGTTTTGAATGAGGCAAATTTACTGCAAAGCAATTTATGTCAATTATATAAAGAAGTTTGATCCCACAAGGAAATGAGACCACAGCAAATGGAGGAATCCATTTGAACCCATCTTGAGTTTTCAGATGCATTTCCTGTAAATATGAATATGTGTCTTCATAAATCATGGCCCATATATTTAATCTACACCACAGTTCCTCAGAAATTAGTCAATTAATAGCCACTCACGAACAGTAGTACAAGATGAAATTCCTTCCTTTCTGATAGGATTATTATGATCTTTTTTCTTTTTTAAGTGACTTGAAACATCACATCTGAGGTTAATGTAAAAGTTGTTGTAAAATGGCCAAGAGATATGCAAATATAGTGAGTCCAGTTATGATGTCATATCCTCCTATACTTGGGCTCTGAGTCAGTTTCAATCTCTGTCAACTATTTTTATGAAAATTGCATACATTAATTTTCCATACTAATGCCAACTAAGGTTACCAATCAATAAGGATCATTTTAGCTGACTTTCCCCTGAGTGTTATTAATATAAATTTGACTGCAAAACCAGCCTTTATTTCCTTCATTTCACTCAGATAATAAAACACACATGACATGTCACTCAAGATATGTAAGCTACAAATCTCACATAAGTCACTGACTTCAGTAATTTGATACTAATGGATTTGTGATACTGTAAACAATCTAGTTATATTCTTTCTAGTGAAAAATAGAAAACTCCTAAATGGGTGGCTTTATGCACATTACTCAGAAAAGCATGGGAGGCTAATTGTAAATATTTTTGATATGAATATTCTTTATGCAAAAGAAGTCTGGAATTTCTGTGATTTAAAATGATGCTTTCAGAAGTGCTTCCCCAAAGTCCATTTTTAGGTTCATCAGACACACAAAATACCACTAGTTGTACAGTAGAAGTAGTAGAGACATAGCTCTACAGGTTAGAAGTTCAAGATAAGAGAAGTATGAGGTACATATGATAGATTTTATCCCATTAATCTCTTCTGGTTTGTGGTGTGTAGGCAGTCCACAGCATTCTCAAATTGTCTAGCTTCCTCTTTACATAGTCATAGCAATCTTTATGTGTGTATATGTATGTCTGTATCAAGATTTTTCATGCATTCTTATATAGCGTAGGACATCAGTATTATTTGATTAATGCATGGTCTTATCTTAACAAACTGCATCTGCCATGGTAATTCTGTTTCTATGTAAAGCCATATTCTGAGACCTAGGAATTACACTGCAATATATAAGTGACAATAAGAAAGACACAATTTAATAATAGAATTCACACAATTCAATCTATACAGACAACACAGACTTAACAGGTACATGTCTACATATTAAAAATATGTTATGAATTTTAAAGATATTGGTCCCAATAAATATTTTAAATTTTAGTTAGACATGCATACCTATGTCTTGAGAATCCTTGATACCAAAGTTTAGATTAATATTAATCTGCTTGCATATTAATATTTTCAATATAGAGGTCTCATCAAACTGTCAGCAAAAAGAAAATAAACAAAGGTCATGGCTTTATTCATGACAACCATGTAGTAACCAACCCACTTACATTTTAAAGTGACCTATGTGTCCAAAATAAAAATGAAGATTTTCTTTTTGATATATTTGTTAATGTTTTGCATCCTAAAGGCAAGGAACAAATTGAAATTCCATACCAAGTTTCATCCAGGTGTTGCCTGAAAGTAATAAATTAGTTGATCGTGACATAAGATTGTTATCACAAACAAATGGCAACAATAAGTATTGGAGGATTTGGTTTCAGTAAATCTTACTATTCTGTCTTCTGATACGAATAATTTTTAAAAATACATTTAATATTGGTATAAAAGTACCTTGAAAACACTTCAGTGAGAAAAAATGCAAATCTTCCAAGGTTTTGTCCAAGACTGCAAATACTACTTAGCTCAGGAGACAAAAGAGACTCAAATTGCAGAGAAAATTGAATTTTCTTAGCATGTGCATGGTGAAACTTCATATCATTAAAAGTAATTTAACTCAACATGATGTGTGGCTGAAAAGGGGATGCACAGAATAAATGGAGGCTTATTCAAGCTTCTCAAGAATAGTGGCATTCAAAATCACAAGATGACTCAAGGCAAGACAAAATTAACACATACAGAAAACAGTGAAGAAGGCACCTGAACAGACTAGCCAGTGAACTAGTAAAAAAAAGAGGCCTCACTGAAAATGACAAATACTGTATCAAGTATAAATTGTGCTACATGATAAATGAGTAAGGTTACTGTATTTTTAGAGTGAATAAATTTTTATGTGCACAGAAATCATTACACCTAGCTATATATCATCCCATTAACATGTTCAAAGCTCAGGTTCTCCTTGGGTAAAAGTAAGAACAATGAATATAATTCTGACTCTTGCACATGACAGTAATTTTGAAGGTCACCAGACTGAATTTTATTAGGTCCTTCATTCCATTTATTTGCTTCTTTCTTATTTGATCAGTTGATTGGCGTAGGGAAAGTTTCCCATATATAACAGGTCAGCATCAATACATACCTAACAGAGAATGGTCTTGCACACCTGACTTGTGTGTGTGTGTGTGTGTGTGTGTGTGTGTGTGTGTGTGTGTGTATTCACATGCAGTTTTCAGAAGTGAAACCAAGGCCTCCTGCACAGGAGGCCAGAACTCAAATCCTGAGTTTTACAGCCCTCTTGTGTAATCCACTTTTATTTCAGAAAAGTTTTCTGGGTAAAATCATTTTACATTTTCATGTTTGTGAAAAAAAATAGTTGCTAAGTTTTAGTAAGAGTGTATTCATCTTTAAAATACAAGATAGTGTTTTTATGCAATTAAAGCTGATTGCATTCCCAAGTGTCAAGGCATAGAATAATCACCAAGCATGATTTTAGAGAAATATTAAAAGGTTGCTATCTTTTGTTAGCTACTCATTGTTTTCTGCAATCACACCTTGTTTTTCCATAAAAAAAATTATTGTTGTAGAAGACTAAAACTTGGTTTGGAAAACCAAACTGTAAAATGTTCATGGGAGTTTTATGTGGAGAATGTTGTAGTTCCACACATCATCATTTCAGAGATGTCAGTAAACATAATTATATGCTCTACTTCTTGACATACTTATTTGCAACTTAATATTTTCCAAAATAAAAATTATATATTTTAGGTAAATTTCTACATTACAACATACTCTAGACTTATCACTTAAAGGTTTACTGTACTCATCGATGCACTAATTCAGTAATGTGGAAAAGAAAAACAGAGTTTGTCTCAGCTGAACAGCTTTAGCTGGAAAGCACTGGACACTGCCACAACTGGTAGGCAAATAGGATCACCCAAATACAGCCTGCAGGTGCTGCTCTAACAAAACATCTTGGTTTATGTAATTTATAAAGAAGAAAAATGTGTTTCTTATAGTTCTGACCTCAGAAAAACTCAAAGATTTGTACCCAGCATATTCAACTAGATGGGAAAGGCTATTCTGTTTCCAGTATTGGGATGCTGTGCCTTCACAGGACAGGAAGGATAGAGGGGAGAAAAGGAGTGAGCCCCTTCTCTCAAGTCATTTTATGTGAATCCTTAGTCTATAAGAACGCTGTGCCCATTATTTAATTCCCTGTCCAAACTGTTGCACTTAAGTTTCAATTTGACATAAAGGCTGGAGAGGAATCTATTTAAACCACACTATCTTATGTAGTTGGCATCTGTGTTAAAAAAAAAAAAATCCCATGACTTCAGCTTCAGACTAGAAGATTTGCATATGTCTGCTCTATGAATTTGTTTCCTCAGATCACAGTAGCTTCAAAGAATTAAGATTTTATATCAAGAGACCAGGGCACAGAATTGAGTATAGTCCATCAAACAAATACTAGACTAGATATCTCATATTATTTACAGAAGAAGATTTGGAAGGTACTCAGTATCTTTCTGCAGTTTCCTATGAGTTATAAATAAACCAGTGGTCCATATAAACTCAAGAGGAACGAAAACGTGTTTATTACTCCCATCAAGTCCATGCCAAGCCCACCGTGGTGAGAGAAGATAATGCAAGTATTGGGACCATCATTTGCTGCTTCTGACCCAAATCCAATGTTTATGGCTTCCTTTATTACCTGTTCTTTACTTGACTTATGGAGTACTATTCTGTTATTAAAAAAATGAATTTATGAAATTCTTGGGCAAATGGATGTATCTGGAGGATATAATCCTTAGTGAGGTAACCCAATCACAAAAGAAGTCATTGGGTATGTACTCACTGATAAATGGATATTAGCCCAGAAACTTAGAATATCCAAGATACAATTTGGAAAACACAAGAACATCAAGAAGGAAGACCAGCTCATGGATACTTCATTCCTCCTGTGAAAAGGAAACAAAATACCCATGAAAGGAGTTACAGAGACAAAGTTTAGAGCTAAGATGAAAGGATGGACCATACAGAGACTACCCCACCACGGAGGATCCATCCCATAATCAGTCATTAAACTCAGACACCATGGCATAAGACAGCTAGTGCCTACTTAAGGGACCCTGGTATAGCTGTCTCGTACAGAAGTGGATGCTCATAATCATCTATAAGAGGGAACACAGGGCCCACAATGGAAAAGCTAGAGATAGAACCCCAGGAGCTGAAGGGGTCTGCAACCCTAGAAGAGGATCAACAATATGAACTAACCAGAACCCCTAGAACTCATGTCTCTAGCTCCATATGTAGCAGAAGATGGCCTAGTCGGTCATCATTGGGAAGAGAGGCCCCTTGGTACTGCAATCTTTATATGCCCCAATACAGGGGAACGCCAGGGCCAAGAAGTGGGAGTGGGTGGACAGGGGAGCAGGGAGGGGGGAGGGGGAAGGAGACTTTCGGAATAACATTTGAAATGTAAATTAAGAAAATATCTAATAAAAAAATTGGAAAAAAAAAGAAAGAAAATATACAAAGTTCCGTGTCTTGGGACAGGTCTGTAAGCCCAGCTACACAGGAGGCTGAAGTAGAAAGGTCCCAAGATCAAGGCCAGCTTGTACTACATAGAAAATCTATCTTAGTGCTCCAAAGAGTTTTTCTGATTTATGATTAAAGAACTAATGTCCCAGTGTGATTTTATTTTGTTATTAGGGCAGAGATAAAAATCAACAGCTTATGTATCAAATATAACAGACTGGATTTCTATAAAGTTAGGTTGGATCAGTTCTCTCTCTCTCTCTCTCTCTCTCTCTCTCTCTCTCTCTCTCTCTCTCTCTTCAGAATTGACCATGATTGTGCTTATACTGCAGCAGAGTTGAACAGTTGCTACAGATACAGAAACCTCTAGTATTTGCTATGTAAACATCTGCTTTGAGCTAAAATCCCTTTTTTGAGCCAAAGGCTTAGACAATCAAGGAGCCCTTTTGCATGACACAAAGGCAGGATTTTGCTATAAGAGGAAAGGTGCCTAGGAAATGTCAGATGTTTCCTTAGCATTTTCCTTCACTTTGTCCATGATGTAGAATTGCAATTCTTAGTTGTTTCACAATGACTAAAGTATCCAGAGTTATATTGCCTGAAGTCTGAATTACTGAGGGATTTAAAAGGAAAAAATCAGAAGATTTTTGTATATATTATATCATCTATATTACATTAATATATTTTGTATATATTATATCAAGAAATCAAATATGCCTAATCAAATGTATCTGAGCCCTGATACGTGTTTCAATTTAAATCCTTTGCTTACTTTTGTTTACTTTTTGCATAGGAAAATTAAAGTGGTGGTCTGAATAATATGGAAGAGACTAGGTCTTCCAAGTTGGTTTTACTCCCTTTGTTTAGAGTCCAAAGATTTTTGTTTTAATTTTATTTTTTGTTTTATGTTTTTCTTTTTTGTTCTTGGTTACCCAATTACTTTCACCATTCTCTCAATTGTAACTTTAAAACTAGTAGATATTTATTAAAAATAAAAAGTGATTTTTGATTATGAATAATGGAGTCAATATTTTTAGTTCTTCCCCATATAAATATACTAGAAGTGAATTTGAGAACTTGCTCGAGTACTTTCTTGAGCATCAGGATTAATATTATTCTGTAACTATCATATAATACCTTCATAGAAAAGAAATTCATGTAGTCCATGCATACCAAGTTAATAGTTTAGGCAATTTGCCATCCATGGTCTGTCATGTGGAAATTATTTCTGCAGAACACTGTTTTTTCATAGTTGAAATCATTTGATTAGAATAATATCACATGTGTTGTTCGCTAAAAAGCTTTCTATCTATTCCTGCTAGATGAAGAGAAGCAGCAATGTTCCACTAAGTATGTATGGGAATTTTTGCATGGCAGTTAAGACCTATTTGTGCTAAATGAATAACTTTTGATGAAACAAAACAAGTCTGATATAATACTCTGCATCTGTGTTAAGCAAAAAAGTGCGCTAGTTAAAATGTAAGGAGGTCTGTATGTGAACTGTGTATAGAATTTGGTAATACAGTTGATAGCCTTAGAATGTTTTCACCAATTTATCTATTAGGTAGAGTCTAATCATATTAGAATAAACTTACTGTGCATATAACAAAACTCACTTCACAAAGTCAATAAAGTCATATAATTGTTGTAACATAAATCCCTATGTCCTTTCAGGATGCTTGGTCATGTTGAGTTCTAAATAGGTGTGAAAACCAAAAGCTAATGTCTAGGATACAGTGCTTTTCTGGAATACATGAAGTCTTAAATATGATCCCCAAGAGTGAGTGTGGTAACACAAATCTATAATACCAGCACTGAAAATATGGAAGCAAAAGAATCAGGTGCTCGGGGTTATCATTGGTTACCCAGGGAATTCACATACTGCCTAGTACACATGAGACCCTGCCATAGAAAGGAGAACATGCCTACACTATAGCTTAAGTTTATGCTACATCAAACATATGACAGGCTTCTGAACAAATTTAGTTATGCACAAATAATGCTCTCAATAATAAACTCTTTTGAAGTACCACACAATTCAATGGTTCTGGGTACTGTTAATGGGCTTATTTTGGTTTTAGAAATCTTCGTTAAAAATAGCAGTATCTAGTGTAGATTGTTCAATCAGAGGGAGATTTCTTGAGAGCTATGCATTACAAACTATATTTTAAAAAAATTGCTGTAGAGCCTTCAGTCAAGACTGCTGCCATCTACATGACTCAGAGCCATGATTAGTAGCTCTATTTTAGGAATCTGCTTCCATAACAATTGTTTCTATCATGTTAGTGTTATTCTCTCTCCTCCCTCCATCTCATTCTCTCTCTCTCTCTCTCTCTCTCTCTCTCTCTCTCTCTCTCTCTCTCACACACACACACACACACACACACACANAAAATATTGTTGTTTTGGTGGAAATAATGGTAAGATTAATTTCAGACATAGGTAACTAAGAAAGTAATATATGTTTCTTATTTAATGAGATACTAATATTGTATCTGTCTTAATTATGACAGATTTTTGTGTTAGAATATAGAACAAGTCTTGATTAGGTCAATTAAACACATATACACACACACTTCTCAGACATCAAATGTAAGACAATATATTTAAAATAAAATATATTAGAATATTAAGAATATTCTAAAATATGTTAGAATAATTAACATATATTTAGATCCAAACTTTCTACCACTCCTTTTATTTCTTCTGCTCTGCCCATCTTCATATCTAAAAGATCAGGTTAGTTGTATCCTGCACACAGAAAATTTCTCTCTCTCTCTCTCTCTCTCTCTCTCTCTCTCTCTCTCTCTCTCTCTCTCTAATTTTTGCTTCCATATAGGTTTCAAAAGACATCTCAGATGACTGCACGGCTGTCATAAACAAAACTACTCCAGACCAGCAGAGCTTTTTGTGAGTAGTTATGCCTTCAGCAAGATGGAATGAATTACCTGCATAGAATCCTTGGGTTCGGAGCCTTCTAGGAATAAATGAAGACAACTCCGGAAAACCAAAGCTTGGGGTGGGCAGCTCAGCAATGCTGCATTCAGGAAAGGGCATCTTCTATACACTTTCTTAAAAGAAAAACAAAGAATTAAATAGAGTTATTTTTAAGTACCCAAGGAGCTGAAGAGGTCTCTAACCCTATAGGTGGAAGAACAATATGAACTAACCAGTTCCCCCAGAGCTCGTATCTCTAGCTGCATATTTTGCAGAAGATGGCCTAGTTGGCCATCATTGGGAAGAGAGAACCCTTGGTCTTGCAAACTTTATATGCCCCAGTACAGGGGAATGCCAGGGCTGAGATGTGGGAGTGGGTGGGTAGGGGAGCAGGGCGTGGGATGGGGGAGGGTATAGGGGACTTTCAGGATAGCATTTGAAATGCAAATGAAGAAAATATCTAATAAACATTGGGAAAAAAAAGAATTAAAATTTTCAGGACCTAAAATTTCCCTTATTCTTCCTAATTCTTTTTTTCTGCCTAACTGTCCATATCTTGTAATTGTAGAATAGGAATATTTTAGAATAAACTGTGCATTGAGTTTTGAGAATAAGTTTACAAGATATTCAGAAGAAATTTAAACTTGTATTTTGAAATGGATGTTGAAACAAAATATAACTCGGAACTACTAAGATAGAATCACTGTGTATTGAGGAGGAATGGGTTTGGGCCTAGCTTGAGATACTATACAATGAATATTAATTTTCTCTCCATATTCATATGAACTCTTCAGCCTGTATTTACGGTACTAGGATTTTTGTCTTTCTGATAGTGGTTGGGACATAAAAACAAAGCTTTCTTGAGTAAAACTAGCACCCTTACAAATGTGTTCCAGAAAGATCCCTGCTGCTCTCTCAAATGAACTTAGAGTAGGATGTTAGCTTTCTCATAAGGACCTCCACATTAAGATTCAGATGTGGTACAAACTGAGGTACTTGATGGTGCTTTGGTAGCCAACCTTCAGCTTCCAGACTATGCTTGAACTATGGATCAGAGCTTTCAGCTGCTTGTGACCAACAGGTCAAAGCTATTTAATGAAAACAGAGTCTTTGGGACTAAGACAGTCTTTATCTAACTCTTGTTCCTAAATCTCATGATAATATTTCTAGTTCTTTAAAAATGAGTATGAGTTTCAGATAGATGTTTCTAGGACATGGCTGAATGAATACTCATGCACCAAACGATTTTATAATTTCCCTAGAAATTCAAACATGCTGCTATGTATGTATTTCTTATAGCTATGATCATGTTGTGATGGAAACAACAGTTGAAAATGGAATACTAAAGCAAAGTACCTCCTACATGTTCCATCTGAAATTTGGCTGAACTTTCCCATATCTTTATATAGGCAAATAGAAATATGTTGAGTATACATATATGTATATGTGTGTATAAAACATATATTGAAAAGATACTGTTTCTTTTTAAATTCATGAATATATTGTAAAATTTTAAACAAATTAAGGGGACTAGAGCAAATACTTAATGGTTAAGAGCATTGGTTGTTTTTTCAGAGAACCATGGTTCAATTCTTAGTACACACACGCACACCCACATGCAAGCATGCATACACACACACACATACAAACACAAGACTCAAAATCATTTGTAACTCTAATTCTAGGGTATTCAGAAACTTCATTTAGTCTAAAATGTATGTCAATTGATGCATGTATATATATGCAGGCAATGAAATTATATACATAAAGTGTTTTTTAAATTGAATATTAAGTACTAAGTACTTTTCCAGCTATTGGGATATTTAATTTATTATTTAATTTTTAATCCAAAGTTTACCTTTAATAAAGTTGCAATCTTAAAATACCATTTTTATTAGAATAATCTTGCTGTACATATTATTTTAATATAATGAAAATGTAATATGAAAATATTTTATTGGGATTTGGAGAAGTCTCTAATTAGTTTAGAGTTTTATTTATTATTCCTATACCTTTAATGTTATTGTATTCCATGAGGAGAAAAGTAATTATGAATATATATATATATATATATATATATATATATATATATATATATATATATTTTACATATGTAGCCTGTGTCTTATGAGGAGTAAAACTGGAGATATATATATATATATATATATATATATATATATATATATATATATATATTCATAGTTCAGATAGATAGATAGATAGATAGATAGATAGATAGATAGATAGATAGAGATATTCTACTCTGAGAAATTTTATTTAAAAATTCTCCAGAGTTCTTACAAGGCTTTCTCAACACATTGATGTCTATCCTCAATTTCTCCCAGCATTTTCAATCTAGAAGCTTGTTCCATGATGCATAAATTATTTGATAATTTTATAAACTATGTTTATCTCATATTATTTTGCAAATTTATTAATAAATTGTTATACATAGCAAAGATCATCTACAGACATTGACACTAGCAAGGAATGAAAAAGTTTATTTCCTGACTCCCATTTAATGCTGATATTGTATTACCAATTTAAAATATAATACTTGCAAATGTTATACCACCTTATCAGTAATTCCCATTTCCCTAATCTGAAAGGTAAATATATTATACACAAACAACCAGGTTTCCTTTGTTATGAATGTTTCATTTATACTCATAAAATATTATTTCTTTGATACTCTCTCTGCTTTCTCATTGATTTCCAGGTATGAATTACATAATATATAGACTAATATTTTAACAACTAAAATGTTGCAGTTAAAATAATCTTTCAATTTTTGTATACAAACATGGGATATTTAATCAGTGTTTGGCTCATGTATGTGACTGAAGGCATTTGTGTTCCAACAGAAATCCACTGGACGTGTTCAGTCCTGCCATTATTCCTTGATTGAGACAGAGTATCAGATCCTATCTGCTAGACTGGCTGACCCCTCAGCTTTCAAGGACTGTCTCTACCTTGTGCTAGAATTACAGGAGTGAGCTGTTGTATGTAGTAAAACACAGCTTTATGTGTGTTCTGGACATCTCCACTTCTCTCAAGCTGGTGCAGTAAATGTTCTACCCAATGAACCATCTCTCCAGCACTGTTTTCAGACTGAATGTGGGAACCAGTGTGGATATGTCATGGTCTACAGTTATGTCATCTATGAGTAGATATTTCCTAACTTTCATAAATGAATCCAGTTTTACTCCTCATAAGACACAGGCTACATCGATATACCTTCATAATTGGCACAGATTCTGACATCCAGGCTCCTGAGCTTGTACATACTTGCTACAGTTCCAACACCATGCCAGTCTGTTTCCTGTCTTGATTATGGACTAACCCTCTGAAACTGTAGGCAAGTGCCCAATTAAATGCTTTCTTTTATAAGTCATGGTGTCTCTTCCAGTAATAGAACAGTAACTAAGACAGTATTGCATAACCAATTATAGGGCTTATCCCTGGAGAGGGCTATTTCTCCCTCTTTCAGCCTTCTTTAATTGCCTAGTTACTTTTCTGAGTCGAGCCCCAGGAGATTTTCCTCTTTCATGTAAGCATGTCCTTGTGTTGCACTTACTCAGGCCATAGTGTTCCATTATGAAATGATATACACAAATAACACTAAACAGACTAACAAAAGCAATTAAAGTGGGGGAAAGGTCATGTATTTAAGAGAGAGGAAGGTGAGGTTGTACATTGGAGGGGTTGAATGGAGAAGTGGTAAGAGACAAAATAGTGTGATGACATTTTAATTATGTTTGTCCTTGATAAAAATGCACAACAGTTTTTTTCCACACGTAATATTTTTAGTAATTGTTAGGGAATTTCATACAATGTGCCCTGATCACACTAGCTTTCCATTCCCTCAAGGTCCACCCTCCTCCCCTGTGAACCTTCCCCCATGGACTGTTTGGATTTTGGGGCAAGTGGTTTAACAGACGCTTTCAACGTCTCGCAATCTCAGTTATGAGTATAGAATCATCTAAACCACTGCAAAAGAAGCTTCTTTTGTAATTATTGTATTTATTTACATTCCAAAGTTGCTCCTTATACCCCCTTACAATTTTCTTCCTGCATTCACCCTCCCCTTTGCCTCAGAGAGGGTGCCCACCCCCCACCCCACCCCATATCTTTTCCCCTGGGGCATCAAGTTTCTACAAGATTAGGTACATCCACTCTCACTGAAGCCACGCAAGGAAGTCCTCTGCAATATATGTGCTGAGAGCTTCAGACCAACCTGTGTATGCTCTGTGGTTGGCGGCTTAGTTTCTGGACCATCCCAGGGGTCAAATTACTTTTTAAAGCCATCTTTATGTTAGACCTGTCTTCTTTCCGTTGTTCCAGAGAGACTGTGCATTGTGCTGGCTCACTCTTCATACCACATCTCCCTGCTAAACTTTTGTGGGTCTCTCAGGCTCCTCATAAAATCGTATTATTAAATAATATAATATTATAAATAGACAATGCATTATTATTAAGTAATACAACTATACTATGAATATATTTAAAACTAATTAGCTAGTTTGACTAGTTGACTGTAAGTATCTGCATCTGTCCCAGGAAGCTGCTGGTAGTGCCTCTCAAAGGACATCCATGGCATTTGTAAGAGTGTCAGGGTTTGGTGTCCACACATGGAATGGATCCCAAGTTGGGCCTGTCATTGGATGACCCTTCAGTCCCTGCTCTATTTTATCGCTGCCTTTCCTTTAGAGGAGAACAATTATGGGTCAAAAAATTTGAACATGGGGTGGTGGCTCCATCTCTCCACTGAGGGCACTGTCTATATACTGGAGGTGGTCTCTTTTGGTTGCATCTACCCACTCTTAGGCATTTCAGCTAAGGTCATCCACAGTGAGTCCTGGAAGACTCTCACATCCCAGGTCTCTGGAACTTTCTAGAGGTTCCCTCCATCCTCCACCCCCATCAGTTGCATATTTTCATGGTTTACCCAAAAGATGCTCCACCATACCACAAAGGCAGGTGCCCTAAAATGCAGCCTTATTCCAGAAGCTGGAAGCAACCCGGATGTCCCTCAACCAAAGAGTGGTTACTGAAAACGGGATTCACTTTACACAATGGAATACTGTTCAGCTATTAAAAATGATAACATCATTAATTTTGCAGCCAAATGGATGGAACTAGAAAATATCATCCTGAATGAGGTAACAGACTCAAAAGAACATGCATGGTATATACCCACTGATAAATGCATATAACCGAAAGTACAAAATACTCATGATACAACTCACAGACTTTATGAAGTTTAACAAGAAGGAAGGCCCAAGTGAGGATGCTTTAATCTCACTAAGAGGTGGGAACACAATACTTGCCTTACTTCCTTTAAGAAAGTTTTGCATAGTAACATTAGTTAAGAAATGGAATTGGTAGGAGCTGCTGTAAACTACTACAAATTTAGAGAAAAGTCAAAAGCCCCAAGTAAAGTTTTGCATGAGAGGCATTTCCTGGTTAGACACAAAACATGGTTGTCTCCTTAACCAATATAGGGAACCGATGACAGAACAACATAAAGATGTTACCAAAGTCGTATGAGGTCAATCAGTGAGTTGTTGGAACATTTGAGGGGATTCCTACAGGGGAAGGTAGAGACAGCATAAGCTGAACCATCAAACCCACCATAGCATCAGTGAAGACTCACACAGGCACATCTCTGGTGCTCCCTGCTTGCTTGCAGCAGGTCCTAAGACTGAGAATATCCTCTCTGTAAATGGCTGGTCTTGGAGGGGAAAGAACTCTTAAAAACTTGTGTCTGGTTTCCTAAACATGTGAATCTTGTTTAATTTCCTAGTGAATTTTCTCCCTGCTTCCTGGAAAGAAAGTTTCAATTCAGAGGAAATATTGTACCTCTCAGTGTTAGTAGGTGGTCAATAAGTCTACACAGTGACCTTTGGGCCACTCTTTCCCACAATGAATGAGACAACTTTATCTCCAAAACCCACATTTTAATAACTGCATTTCTTTGGCGATTTCTGCTGCTAGGTATGTATATAATAGAAAGTAAGAAACAGACATGCAGACGTATATTGATTTCATGCCACCCAAGAAGATATAATGTATTGAACCATATTTAAATATGTACTCTAACATAAACTAATTTTTGACTCTTTTTAATGGTATTAATACATGAGGAATTTAGACCTGCAAAACGGGATTAATATAGTAAGGAGGTTTCCAGAGTTCTGATTGGATGCTGATTATTTTACATATCATAGACATATTTCAGCATTTGGAAAAGATGAAAACATCATTTTAAACAACAGAAGAGCCTGCCATCTTCCTTCTGAGCCCAGCAGAGGCCACTAAGGGCTCCAGAGTGCTCTCCACGCAGCAGGACCTCAGGATCACCTTGTGATCATGGGTGAGTGGAAAGCAACATCAGCTCCAAAGAATTGCAGAGGGTCTTGTGCCAGCAGGAACAAGGACAAAGGAACCCACCCGAACAGAGGCTGGGATCCATTCAGGGCTGGGCAAGCCCTGCCATCTTTGGGATGAACTACGCAGAGAGCATCTAGGGCACCAGAGGACTCTCCACACTGCAGGAACCCTAGCACACCCAGGACCTACTGATCACCTGAGAGCATGTGGGCAATAGAAGCAACAGAGCTTCTTGAACAGGGTCCCGTCAGGCCTTCATCTTCAGCCAGGAGGCAGAGCTGAGACCCAGAACCCTGGGCACATTCCTTGCCAGAGGAGAGTTGGCCTACAGGGAGAATTCTGACACCACAACTCAGGAGGTGGATCAGAGATCCAGACTGCTGGACACCTGGCCAGATTAATAGAGTCAAAATGGCTATCCTTCAAAAAGCAATTCATAGATTCAATGCAATCCCCATCAAAATTCCAACTCAATTTCTCACTGAGTTAGAAAGGGAAATTTGCAAATTCATCTGGAATAACAAAAAACCTAGGATGGAAAAAACTATTCTCAACAATAAAAGAACTTCTGGGGAAATCACCATGCTTAAGCTCAATCTGTACTACAGAGCAATAGTGATAAAAAACTGCATGGTACTGGTACAGTGAGAGACAGGTATATCAATGGAATAAAATTGAAGACCCAGAGATGAACCCACACACCTATGGTCACTTGATTTTTGACAAGGGAGCTAAAACCATCCAGAGGAAAAAAGACAGCATTTTCAACAAATGGTGCTGGCACAACTGGTGGTTATCATGTAAAAGAATGAGAATTGATCCATTCTTATCTCTTTGTACAAAGCTCAAGTCTAAGTGGATCAAAGAACTCCACATAAAACCAGAAACAATGAAATATATAGAAGAGAAAGTGGGAAAAACCCTCAAAGATATGGGCACAGGGGAAACATTCCTAAACAGAACTGCAATGGCCTGTGCTTTAAGATCAAGAATTGTCAAATGGGACCTCATAAAATGGCAAAGCTTCTGTAGGACAAAAGATACTGTCAATAAGACAAAAAGGCCACCAACAGATTGGGAAAGGATTTTTACCAATCCTAAATCTGATAGGGGACTAATAGCCAATATATACAAAGAACTCAAGAAGCTGAACTCCAGAAATTCAAATAACCCCACTAAAAATGGGGTACAGAGCTAAACAAGGAATTCTCAACTGAGGAATACCGAAGAGCTGAGAAGCACCTGAAAAAAAAAATGTTCAACCTCCTTAATCATCAGGGAAATGCATATCAAAACAACCCTGAGATTCCACCTCACACCAGTCAGAATGGCTAGAATCCAAAACTCACGTGACAGCAGATGCTGGCAAGGATGTTGAGAAAGAAGAACACTCCTCCATTGCTGGTTGGATTGCAAGCTGGTACAACCACTCTGGAAATCAGTCTGAATGTGCCTTAGAAAATTGGACATAGTACTACTGACAGATCCAGCAATAGCTCTCCAGGGCATATACCCAGAATATGTTCCAACTGGTAATAAGGATACATGCTCCAATATGTTCATAGTAGCCTTATTTATAATAGCCAGAAGCTGGAAAGAACCCAGAAGTCCCTCAACAAAGGAATGGGTACAGAAAATGTGGTACATTTACACAATGGAGTACTACTCAGCTATTAAAAACAATGAATTTATAAAATTCTTGGGCAAATGGATATATCTGAAGGATATCATCCTGAGTGAGATAATCCAATCACAAAAGTAGTCACTTGATATGCACTTACTGATAAGTGGATATTAACCCAGAAACCTAGAATACCCAAGATATAACTCCCAAAACACAAGAAAATCAATAAGGAAGACCAACACATGGGTACTTCATTCCTCTCTAGAATAGAAAATATAATATCCATGGAAGGAGTTGCAGAGACAAAGTTTGGAGCTAAGATGAAAGGATGGACCATCCAGAGACTGTTCAACCCAGGGTCCATCCCATAATCAGCCACCAAACACAGACACTATTGCATATGCCAGCAAGATTTTGCTGAAGGGACCCTGATGTAGCTGTCTTCTATGAGGCTTTGCCAGTCCCTGGCAAATACAGAAGTGGATGCTCACAGTCATCTATAGGATGGAACACAGGGCCCCAAATATAGGAGCTAGGGAGAGTACCCAAGAACTGAAGGGGTCTGCAAACCCATAGGTGGAACAACAGTATGAACTAATCACTACCCCCAGAGCTCATGTCTCTAGCTGCATATGTAGCCGAAGATGGACTAGTAGGGCATCATTGGGAAGAGAGACCCCTTTGTCTAGGGGAACGCCAGGTCCAAGAAGCGGGAGTGAGTGAGTAGGGGAAGAGGGTGGGGGGAGGGTATAGGGGACTTTTTGCATAGCATTTGAAATGTAAATGAAGAAAATATCTAATAAAACAAAAACTACAGAAGAATTTCCATATATTCAACCTTCCTAACCTAGTCCACCATGCTCTCTTTCCTAAGTGTTTATGTGCTTTGTAGTAGTATCATTTAAATGTGCATCTTCATTTAGATAGATTTAGTGTGTATCATTTACACACATAGATGTTGAGGGTGAAGCTAACTCAATTATTTCGTTCACTACTCATGAGCCTACTCTTTCCTGGAGGGAATTGGAGGAGGAGTTAAACTTTGCAGTATTGTAGCAATAACTTCATTTTCTCAATGTCACACTAGTCAGAACTTACATTTTATTACTTCTAAAACTCATGAAAAAAAATAATAAAACTCCCTTGTGAGACCTGATGCTTTAGTAGAGACCTCGAAAGCAAAGCAACTGTTATATTCCAATTAAAAAACTGTATGCATGGGGTTATGTGAAGAAGGAGAAAGCTATGTCTAGCGACACCTCAAGTCATACCAACCAGGGAAAGTCTTCCAGTAAATTCAGCCTTGTTCTCAGAAGCTGAAGTCAACTGTCTGGTGTTCCTGGAGGGGTGCCATGCACATCTAAATCACCAGGCAATTTAAGCTGCATGCAATATATTTGCTTGTAAATGACAGTCATCTGACCCCAGTTGAAAGATGAGCACAGCCAAATGTCTATATTGGTTTTCATTTTGCAACTAACCCATTTGTCTGCTTGGAGTGTGGGATGATACTCTCAAAAACTACAGATGAAAACTCTGTGAGATTCCCAAACTAAGAGATATCTGTAACTTGTTTCCCTTTCATTGTGTTGATGCACTACCTATCAAATATCTATAGGACCTTTCTTGAAATGCTGAAGTTATAGACATGAAACACAACTCCTCTCTATATGGTGACAAAAAGATTTTTATGCACTCAAAATAGCACCGTCCTTTAATAGTTAAAACCAACAATAGTAGAAAATGACTAATTTAAATAAATTTTAACTAACAATTTTCCACATTCAGGAGATGATATATCATAACAAACACATGCTCATTTATCATACTAAACAAGATTTTTTTTCAAAAAACATTTTAAAGGTAAGGTTGAAGAATGACCCAGGGGTAAGAACACTGATGGCTCTTCCAGGGGATGCAGGTTTGGTTATCATTGCCAAAGGGCAAGTCATTGTCCAGTTACAGACACCTCTTCTGGACTTCTGGACTCCTGAGGTATTGTATGCATGTGCTATAGATGCATATATCTACTTGAAAAAAACTTAGAAAAATGTTTTGAAGTCAACATGAAAGTGAAAAACATGTATTCTCATTAAGCCTTTGATAACAACACTGTTTTATATCTAATAGAATCTACTGGGTAAAAGTATTGTGTGTTATTTATGGGAAATGTTCTCATAGGGTATTACATTTGTATGTCTATAAACACTATTTACTGTTGCTATGCATGCCATTAAATCAGTTGTATCACTGGCAACTTTATGGATTCATTTCACCATGGGGTCTTCGATATTTTGGTTAGTAAAGTTGTTCTGTTAAAAGGTAGCATATATGATAGATTCTTTTGCTGAAAAACTTCTATTGATCACAAATTTAGTATACAAAGTAGATCTGCATTTAGAACATAATTTGTATGTATGTAAACAGGTTTTATATGTGAAGTTGAAAGGTATATCTATTCATCTCTATGCTAAAGTCTTTTTTATTAGATATTTTCTTCATTTACATTTCAAATGCTATCCCCAAAGCCCCTTATACCCTCTCCCACCCTGCTCCCCAACCCACCCACTCCCACTTCCAGGCCCTGGCATTCCACCATACTGGGGCATATGATCTTAACAAGACCAAGGGCCTCTCCTCCCATTGATGGCCAACTAGGCCATCCTCTGCTACATATGCAACTAGAGACACAGCTCTGGGGAGCGAGGGGTAACTGGTTAGTTCATACTGTTGTTCATCCTATAGGGTTGCAGACCCCTTTAGCTCCTTGGATACTTTCTTTAGCTCCTTTTTAGGGGCCCTGTGTTCCATCAAATAGAGACTGTGAGCATCCACTTCTGTATTTGCCAGGACCTGGCATAACCTCACAAGTGAGTAGCAGGAAATAGTTCTCCAAACTAACTGCAGTTTAAACTATTAATGCCTTTGGGATTTCCAATCCCCACAAACCCCTGTTCACTTTTGCATGAATTGTTTATTTATATAGGTTACTTTTAGAATCTGAGTCCTGAAATTCCTGGTAGGAGTGTGACTAATAAGACACTTGATTTTTAAATTTACTTTATGTGAAATCACATCATTGCATTATTGAGGTGCTATATGTAAGTCTCAGAATTGTTTGAATATTCTCAGTTCCTTCTGATAGAACCACTGGGAATTTCCCATATTGCTATTACATATTTCCTTCCTTTCCATTAGAGTTGCAAAATTGTGTAAACAAAATTCCTGTTTGAAAGTTGTATTAGGTTTCGCTTGTAGAAAATTTTCCACCTGCAAAACATAATTGTACTATCTGTAGGCATAATTATATTTCTCTATATTAGCAGAGGGTTCCTATAAAAAACACTCTTAATAATTTAGGTTATAACATTTTTAATTATTATAGTCTTTTCTTTATTTTTTCTTTTTCTTTCTGTAGAATCTTGGTAATAGCATTACTTATATCCATTTGTTTCTTCTCTTTGAAGGTAGTACAGATATTGTAAATTGTTTAATTTCTTTTTGTGTTGGAAATACATGTCACCACTTTTAAGTAAAGTTTTTTTTTCTTATTCAACAAGCTTTTAAAACTATGATTGTGTTCTGAATTGTAAGACTATATTGCTTCCTCCATCCAATTAAGGGTTTAATATATTATTAATACATGTTATATTTTAGATAATGAATTTTGAATCTTATTAAGCAGTATTTTCCTCCATCAAATTATTTTTATCCATTACTCTGTGAATAGAATTTAATTATATTACATTGCCTATTTTCTCGTAACCTTTTAAGACTCTGGAATAGGACTGATTTATTATATCTATTCTTACAATAAAGTACAAATTTCATTTACAAGTAATTTATTTATATATTTGTTCTTTATGAACTTGTGTGTTCTATAAATTTCAGGTTAACTATATGTAATTGTCAAGATTTCTAACTTAAAACTGAATTATATTTTTATCTTTGTTTTATTGTGTAGTCATTTGTATTTACAAAGAATATGCTCTGAAAGATTTGTGAAACCCTATGGCTGATTCTGAGTTCTGTTTCTTACTTCTGATTCTTAATATTCATTTTTCTTCCAATTTGTTTTTCCTGATTCTACTAGAATGTTCATGATATGCTGAACATCCAGATAAACAGATTCAACTCAATTTACTTTAGTCTGTGTTTGGTATAAGGCCTTGCTATGTATTTCATCTTAGCCTGGAACTATTATGTATCCCAGGTGGTTGAGAAAATTACAATCATGTCCCCACCACCTAACTGGTCCTGCTTATGTCACTTTTCAATGTAAACTTTCTTTTATTATTTTTGACCTTCTTAATTTCACAAATTATTTTCTAGGAGCACCTTGTACTCTTTAATTAAGGAAATATGTTTTATACCCATTGTTAAAAGACATTTTAAACTATTTTACCCTCTAATGTATTTATTTTAGGAAATTGCTATTGTAAAAATTCATGTTACTCCCTAGAATCCATATTAGAAATATTATTAAAATGCCTCAAGTGCCTAGTGGATTGGGTTTTTTTCTCTTTCATTTTTTTCTCTTTTCATTTTATTTTGTTGTGTAAGAATAATAGTAAGTGTGACATCTTATAAAGAAGGCACACATGCTGGCTGTTTTCTTATTGACAATCCATTGTACAAGTGTATATTAAGATAGACTCAAATTTCCTTAGAGGACAGCAATGTCTAAGCTAGTAAACATCTTCAGACAGGCAGTTTTACATGTGTAGTTGTGAGACTCATAGACTTTGCCAGTGCATGGGGTGGTGAAATTTTAGAGCAAGATTCATTGTGGTCAGAAGATTTTCAAAGTTCTAGACTATAAACTGTTAATGTTTAACTTCTAATACTCCACACAGGAGAGTACTCATCCATGCATATGTCCATGAAAATAATAATATTAATCTGTAAGACATTACTAATATTTCAAAAAGTTTTCACATTTTTCTTTACCACACAATCAACAGTGCCACAATATTTTGTAGTGTGTTATAAACAAAGCTACAGAATGAACTAAGAGAAGTAATTTTAACTAATATTTTATTACTAATCATTTTCTATAAATGACTGTTTGTAATTTTAATTGAAATACTTATTTCTCAATGCCCAGTCCATGTAGAAGAAAAATAAATGAGTAATTGACAAATAATGAAATATATATAGAACATACAAACTATGTAGTTTCTACAGAATAGACTGTTGTAATATAATAAATGATTGACAGACACTGAAATCTGTAAGAAGCATATGGACTGTGCAGTCTCTGTAGCAGGACCTATTGTAATATAGTAAAATATAATAAATTATTCATATATATATGAAGCATATGGACTGTGTAGTCTCCAAAGCAGAATCTTTTGGAGTATAATAAAACATAATAAATGATTGGCAGATAGTGAAATATACAAGAAACATATGGACTGTGCAGTCTCCAAGGCAAAGTCTTTTGCAATATACTAAAACATAATAAAAAAAATTGACAGACAGTGAAAGACATAGGGAGCATATGGCCTGGATAATGTCTGGAGCAGACCCTAATTTAGCTATGACACTGTCTTTCTGAGTGCTGTATAGTAGTAGGCTCTTGAACTATGGAAATAGCCTAAAGAAACAATTTTTCAAAGTCTGGCTAGCCTGGCTCTGTTCCATCCCCATGGTGTTTCAACTTTACCAGGTCAACCCATAGGTGTGTCACAATGGTGACTCAACAGTGATGTGATTATAAATAGCCTCATAGTGTTAAAGCATCATATGAAAATGTTATCATTTGTTTCTGACTTGATGAATTGAAGTTTTTTGTTTGTTTGTTTGTTTTTGTTTATTTTGGTTTTTCGAGACAGGGTTTCTCTGGATAGCCCTGGCTGTCCTGGAACTCACTTTGTAGACCAGGCTGGCCTCAAACTCAGAAATCAGCCTGCCTCTGCCTCCCAAGTGCTGAGATTAAAGGCGTGCGCCACCACGCCCGGCTATGAATTGAAATTTTAAGAGAAAATTACCTTTTATTTCAAGGCCTTTCAATGAAATAAAAATATATACAAATTGATCTTATGAATAACACATGGTAATGTTAGAAAATATGGAAAATAAAGAGATGCCCTACAAAAATTACAAAATTACAATAATTAAAGCACTGATAGGTGGTCTACATTAAGTACAAAAAAAACCTTTAAGATGCTATATAATGAATGGAAATATTGTTTTATTTATAAGTGCTTAATAAATACAAATTCTCATCTAAGCACTGTTGCAGTTGTTATTGACAAAATAGAAAAACAATAAACAAAACTCTCTGCCTATGCACAACTAATTTTTGTAAAATGAGATAAACAGAAAAATAACAGAAGGAAAATTCACTGCTGTTCCAAAAGTCAGGACTCACTGGTATGATATAAGGAAAGAAAGAGTTGGGAGGTAAAGATCCACCTATAGCCATCATTGCCCTCAATAAGAATATCTTGTGAGTTAATAATAAATACAGGTTTCAAAATAAACAGAATATTTTGCTTAAAGTTCTTGGTTATATTTCCCTGTTATGGAAGGGAAATATAACCTTTGACTTTCTTGGTTGTAGCAGAGGCCTCCTGTCCTCAACCTGACCTCAACCTGATTCCATCTATGTTTTTCTTTAAGTAAGCAAAAATCAGATCATTAAGTCGTTGTCATTTGTCTTCGAGCCCTCGTGTCACTATAACAATATACTTTTATATGACTAATTTATAAACAGCAAAGTCTTATTGCTTATGGTTCTGTGGCCTTTGAAGTCCATCCTCAAGTGCCCAGTGGCTTCAGTGTATAGTGAAGACTCCTTGTGTGGTGCCTTATTTGATGTGTCATTGTGTGGTGGTGGATGCAAGTAGGCATACTTAAATGCCAAGAGGAGCATCCTGATTTATAAGGAATGCCAGAATTACTTACTAACAGTCTTAGGTCTCAATATGATTGTGGGTAGCAGTTTCTTTCTTTTTTTTTTTCTTTTTGGTTTTTTGAGACAGGTTTTCTCTGTATAGCCCTGGCTGTCCTGAAACTCATTTTGTAGACCAGGCTGGCCTCGAACTCAGAAATCCACCTGCCTCTGCCTCCCCAGTGCTGGGATTAAAGGTGTGTGCCACCATGCCCGGCTATGGGTATCATGAGTTTCAACATACATAGTAGGGTATGGGTGCAACATAATTAACTCATATCATTGCACACTTTTCAGTGGTTTCCACCTAAAATTCTATAATGTTTCAACTATTCACATAATCTCCTTTGCCTCACTCTTCACTGGCAAATACTTAAATAGAAAACCTGAAGGAAGTGCCAGGTGGCACACACTCATTCTCAGCAAGTTCCTTCCAGAGAGTTCTCCCATACTGCTTGCAGACGGACTTGCTGCTTTTCTTTTTATTGTCTTTAATTTTTTTCCTAACCTTTTTTATTGTTAGTTTTGAAAGAAAAGAGAGAAGTTTTAAGCAGAAAGAAAGAAAGAAAGAAAGAAAGAAAGAAAGAAAGAAAGAAAGAAAGAAAGAAAGAAGAGAGACAGAGAGAGAGAGAGAGAGAGAGAGAGAGAGAGAGAAAACCAGCAATGAATGGCAGGCTCATTCTTCTACATAGCACTTTTTTGTGTGTTAGAGTTATTTGCTAAATGCCCAAGTGGCTTTCGAATTACTTTAATCAGTTATTCTCTCTCTCTCTCTCTCTCTCTCTCTCTCTCTCTCTCTCTCTCTCTCTTTGTGTTGTCTGTGTATCTGTGTTGTGCATGTGTATATGTGCATATTCACACATGTTTTCTCCACACTAGTATGTGGGTGCACATGACCATGGGTATAACATAAATGTGGAGGCCCAAGGTTGATGTCAGGGATCACCATCAATTACTCTACCATCTCATTTAATGATGCAAGGTCTCTTAGTTAAGCTTAAATCTTGACCAATAAGGACAAACTAGTGTTCGCAGCTAGTTTACTGTAGAGACTCATTGTCTCTGCCTTTAGAAGATGAAATTGCAGGTCGTCTACCATACTCACACATAATTGACATGAATTATGGAGATCTGAATGCTGATCCTCAAGATTGTATGACAGCTGCTATAACCACTTAGCCATCCCCCAACCCTATCCAGCCTTCTCTAAACTTTACATCACAACAGGGTGACAAAAGACAGCAGTCTAACTGAAAGGAGGTGAGAGGAAGTGGAAGGCCTGAAGGATCTGATGACTTTCCTGCCCCTATTCCCTCACTTCACAGCTCTCTGCACTGAGAGCCACCACTGAGAGCCACCACCTGGGACTCTTCAGGAGTGTGCTGCTTAATGGAAGCATTTACTCTTTAGTTCTGAAGAGCATTGCTTTTTTTTTTTTTTTTTTTTTTTTTTAGAATTATTTATTGCATGTATATGAGTATACTGTGTTCTCTTCAGAAACACCAGAAGAGGGCATCAGATCCCATTACAGATGGCTACGAGCCACCATGTGGTTGCTGGAAATTGAACTCAGGACCTCTGGAAGAGCAGTGAGTGCTCTTCACCGCTGATCCATCTCCCCAGCCCAAGCATTGCTTTCTTTATTTTCTCATTACTAAGCCAGAGTCTACTCTCTCATTCTCTTCAACATTGATATGCTGTCTTCGCCAAAATGGAATATTTGCTTCACTTGTCAAAGTCTTATGAGGAAAAAGTGAATTTACGTGGCTGGAGAGATATCTCTACAGCTTCATGTTCTTGCCAACTGCCCACAATTCAGTTTCTAGCATCAACATTAAGCAGCTGGTGGATGCCTGAAACTCTAGGTAAAGAGGATTTTACACCTCTGGATTCTACTGGCACTCAAACTCACCTCTCTGTTGTAACATTCAAATACACATTTACACACATGACTGAAAATAAAATGTTAAGAAAAGAGAAGAAAAAAAGGAAAAAGAAAAAGAAAAAGAAACAAAGAAACAGAAACAGAAAAGGAAAAGGAAAAGGAAAAGGAAAAAGAAAAAGAAAAAGAAAAAGAAAAAGAAAAAGAAAAAGAAAAAGAAAAAGAAAAAGAAAAAGAAAAAGAAAAAGAAAAAGAAGGACCTACTAGTTTAATTACAGAATATTCCAAACAGGCTTAGCTGTTAAAGAGTATCTCTAAAGAATAGATACTGGCTCTGAGCAGTTGACATGTTTTTGTTTATCAATAATTCTATGACCAGAATGAGACTTGACCTTAAATTTTAACTCAAATTTCAATTGTTTCAGTGTAGACAACATAGACCTGGACTCTATTCCTACTACCTATGATTCTAAAGATAGCATTTGGAGAACTTTAGTCAGCCACCAATTACTTAGCTTAACTTATCCATGTTCTGCGGTGATATTTTTGCTATAATATCTATCAGTTCAGAGACAGCCTTTCAGGACAGACAATTCTACAATTTGCATTTATCCCTATTGTCAATCTGTCAACCTGAGTTTGGTGTCTTTATGGGGCTTTGAACTTTCATATACGGGCAATGTTCTTGAAAATAATTGTGTCCATTTGAATTGTCTACCATGATTAAGTCTACTATTCTTCTTCCAAGAATTTGTCAAATATTTAATTCAGTGGTGGCCTCACTTCCCATTCTTAGCATGATTATAAATGTATTATCTTTAAACCCTCTTATTTTCCTGTCAAATAAATTTGGAAAGGAAAAGAAATCAAATGTGTACACAATTTGCATCTTAAAATGCTGCAAACAATATTTCAGGCAAATCAACCCATGTGTTTACTAAATGCTTATAAATGATTTTTTTAATCTAAGGATCAGTGTGGAGGTTATGCTTGCAGCTTCAAGTTTCTTTGCCTTCATAGACAGCAAAATTTATATTACTGTACTATAAAATATAAAGTCATAAATTCTGGCTTGAAATAAGAAATTGTTCAATACCCTTTACAGTGTAATTCATTCAACCTTTCTCACACTAACTGGATCATCACATTTTAAATATAAACCAGTCTATTTCAGAGTGTTTTATACCATTTATATTTTTGTCTTATGTTATATTACACTGATTCAATTACTGCAGGTTTATATTGCATATGTCATGGTTCAGACTCCTTGGGTTAATGTTTCAGTATCTTTCTCATAGGTAACTTTCTTATAATGCTTCCACTGGGAGTATTCACAGTCAGGTGCTACAAGAATCAGGGCTAATGCACCAAACACCACTTGACACCAGTTTGTCTTTCCTGCCCATCACTCTCTGTTGCCAACTTAGTCACTGTTATTTTTCTCTCTAGAGAAATGAGAGGCCAAATCTTTTAAGTTCAGACTCCATTTTAGAGAACCTGACCTAAGTTTGAACTCAAGTAAACTAACAGGCTGGTACCTAGTATTCTTTTCTAAGTTCCCCCCACCAACAAAATCAAGCCTAGCTCCATTCTCTAGGCTAATTAATCCCCAACAAGACCAGCATCTCCAGGTTACACTCTCAACAAGACTAGCATCTCAGGTTATTGAATCTTCAACCCCAGGTTACAAGCCCACAGACTGCCTAATGACCACCAATGCAGAGGAGAGAAGAAAATAAGTTTATGATATGACTCCCAACATCAGACAATTGTGTTAAAGGCCACAGTAGCTTTCCAATTAGATGTTTGTGCACTTATCCTATACCTGCTGCTTACTGTAAAGCCTTGCCCAGATAGCTATTCAGCGCTCCCCCACCATCAAAACTGTCATGCATGATAGGAGTGCATTGAGAGAGCCCCAAGATAGCTCGAATAGAATAAAGACTCCGCCATGAATTACATCAGATTGACTCGTGTGTGTGTGTGTGTGTGTGTGTGTGTGTGTGTGTGTGTGTGTGTGTGTTTGGGGGGACTCACGAACATTTCTCTGGCACTACGTTATAAACTTATTCTAGATTTATATTACCTGCTAATTTTCTGTTTCTTCCCAGATACTTAAAGAATACATATCTTCCCAAATACTGAAAGAATTCATAGAGAAAATGAAGATTCACCATAGAAACATCATTTGTTTAATAAAAAAAAAAAGTTCAACATTTAGAGTAAAGTAAAAAAAAAAAAAAAAAAAAAAAAAAAAAAAAAAAAAAAAAAAAAAAAAAAAAAAAAAGGATGCCCTAAATGTTTCCAGATGTTGTGGATCTGCTGATTAGACTCACTGTGTTCTGAGTAAGCAAAGAGCACTAGAGTTCATTAAGCACATAATATACTTCAATCAGTGCAGTGACTGTAATTGACAGCTCCTATGAGCCACATCACCTAGAAGTCCCTGGGCCTTTTCCTCTATTTGTGCAAACAGAATTTTTCATGAATTGAAAACCTGGGAATGAATGGTGGGAAGAAACAGCATTCAACTGGAAATGATGAGTGTACAATCATTAAACTGAAGGCATTTAATCATCGGTTGAGGAAAAATACAAAACAGTCATGGCTGGATTATAATGCTTATTATTTGCTGTCCATGGAAGTAGCTTGTTTTTCTTAATACTAATACAATCTAACCATTGCCTCAGTTTTAAACCAGTTCTCTATGTACTGAAATTACCATGTTAGAACTATCATTGTTTTGTTTATTTTTTTTCCATCCTTTAATCTTTTTTTTCAAATTTTATTAGATATTTTCTTCATTTACATTTCAAGTGTTATCCAGAAAGTTTCCTATACCCTCCCCCCTCCAGGCCCTGCTCCCCTACCCACCCGCTCCCACATCTTGGCCCTGGCGTACCCCTGTACTGGGGCATATAAAGTCTGCATGACCAAGGGGCCTTTCTTCTCACTGATGGCCAACTAGGCCATCCTCTTCTATATATGCAGCTAGAGACATGAGCTCAGGGGGTACTAGTTAGTTCATGGTTATTCTTCCAACTATAGGGTTGAAGACCCCTTCAGCTCCTTGGGTACTTTCTCTAGCTCCTTCTTCCTTGGGAACCCTGTGTTCCATCTAATAGCTGACTGTGAGCTTTCACCTCCATGTTTGCCAGGCATTGGTATATTTTTCCCCCGAGACAGCTATATCCGGGCCCTTTCAGCACCATCTTGCTGGCATATGCTATAGTGTCTATGTTTGGTGGCTGATTGTGGGATGGATCCCTGGCAGCCACAGTCATTGGGTCCATCCTTTGGATTCAGCTTCACACATGATCTCTGTAACTCTTTCAATGTGTGCTTTGTTCTTAATTCTAGGAAGGGGTGACGTGTCCACATTTTGATCTTCCTTCTTCCTGAGTATCATGTGTTTAGTAAATTGTATCTTGGGTAGTCTAGGTTTCTGGGCTAATATCCACATATCAGTGAGTACATGTTATGTGAGTTCTTTTGTGAATGGGTTACTTCACTCAGGATGATGGCCTCCAGATCCATCCATTTGCCTAGGAATTTCATATATTTATTGTTTTTAATAGCTGAGTAGTACTCCATTGTGNTTTGATCTGCATTTCCCTGATGATTAAGGATGTTGAACATTTTTTCAAGTGCTTCTCAGCCATTCGGTATTCCTCAGTTGAGAATTCTTTGTTTAACTCTGTGCCCCACTTTTTAATGGGGATATTTGATTTTCTGGTGTCCACCTTCTTGAGATCTTTATATATATTGGATATCAGTCCCCTATCTGATTTAGGATTGGTAAAGATCCTTTCCCAATCCGTTGGTGGCCCTTTTGTCCTGTTGACAGTATCTTTTGTCTTACAGAAGCTTTGCAACTTTATGAGGTCCCATTTGTCAATTCTAGATCTTACAGCACAAGCCTTTGCTGTTTTGTTCAGGAATTTTTCCCCAGTGCCCATATCATTGAGGCTTTTCCCCACTTTCTCCTCTATTAGTTTCAGTGTCTCTGGTTTTATGTGGAGGTCCTTCAACCACTTAGACTTGACCTTAGTGCAAGGAGATAAAAATGGATCAATTCCCAGTCTTCTACATGATAGCTGCCAGTTGTGCCAGCACCATTTGTTGAAAAGGCTGTCTTTTTTCCACTGGATTGTTTTAGCTCCCTTGTCAAAGATCAGGTGACCATAGGTGTGTGGATTCATTTCTGGGTCTTCGATCCTATTCCATTGATCTACCTGTCTGTTGCTGTACCAGTACCATGCAGTTTTTGTTATGATTGCTCTGTAGTACAGCTTGAGGTCAGGCATGGTGATTCCACCAAAATAGTAAAAATGGCTATCGTGCCAAAAGCTATCTACAGATTCAATGCAATCCCCATCAAAATTCCAACTCAATTCTTCAAGGATCTAGAAAAGACAATTAGCAAGTTCATCTGGAATAACAAAAAACCTAGACTAGCAAAAACTCTTCTCAACAATAAAAGAACCTTTGAGTTCTTCCTTTCCAATTTGTATCCCCTTGACCTCCTTTTGTTGTCGAATTTTCCTTATGATTGAAGGTGTTTCAGGACTTAAAACCTAGTATATTAGAAAAGAGTAAGACTGAGCAATCTACTGTGTGATTATATCTTTTAGAAATGATAGGGAAGCTTCAACCATGATTGCTCAACAATATGGCTTCTGAAATAAGACTTGAATAAGGGCCCCTCCAATAGACATTCCAGTGTGGAAAGGAGACATGTCCCAGAGCCCAGCCCTAGACAGAGATCTACAGGCAACTAAGAAATGCTGAGAGAGGGATAATTAGCCTTCTCCAAGGTTAAGTCACCTAACTAGTTCTCCTATACCATGTGGTCAGCCTATATATTATATGCATATGAGCAGCACTAAACAGATCTGTCATGTTATATGTATATACACATAAGCATCAGAGAAAAGGAGGCCAGGAATCTGAGAAGGAATAAGGTGAGAGATATGGAAGGCGTAGAGGGAAGACATGGTATCATTACTTTTAATTATAAAAAAAAAATAATTTAAAACAGTCCACACCTCACAAGCAACACAAAGTACTCAAGAGATGGCAACCCAGCCAGATTCCATGGCTTCTCTCTCTGCACATCTGTGTGTGAGTTCTCTCTGGTCTATAGTAGGCTCTTGCCTTAGAACTTTGGTTCTTCTTATACTCAAGCCTTTCCTTTGGAATCTCATGAATATCTGGGGAACTCCAGTCACCTTATTTTATGCATTTATTAAATAATAGGTGAATCTGTTGTTTTTTCTCAATTTTCCTCAGTTACCCCATGTATTAATGAAAAATCTCACACCCTTTATGGGTTCTTGAGTATATTAAATGAAGGTGACATTGACCAAGACTCTACTTTTGAATTTACATGCTCAGTTAGTGTCTATTCATCTGTCATATCCAAGGTGAAACCTAACTATGTAATAATAAACAGAGTATGGACTGTAGTCAAGTAGACATTCTTATTCACCTATAATCTGTTTTTCAAGTCTTATGGGTATTATGTAGATAGTCCGTTGTACGTCGAATTGTTTTTCCTTCCAGATTCACACCGATGAAGTTAGGATGAATCTTCCCCCTTGTTTTATTAGTACCTTCATCTTCCTCCCTTCGATTTGGATGGCAGAGGGGAGAGGGAGAGAAAAGAGAGACAGGATCATGTATGGGGGATATAGGAGAAAACCCCAGTGGGCCAGGAAAATGAAAATAAATGTGTACCAGTATGGGGTGGAGGATGGGGGAACCTCTAGAAAGTTCTAGACACCAAGGATGTTAGAGGCTTTGAGGACCCAATATGGTTTTCCTTAGCTGAAATATCCAACAATGTGGAGATGGAACCTAAAGAGACCACCTCCAATAGATAGACATAGCACCCACTTGAGGCATGGGGCCACTTGTTCATCTTCAAAATAATTATAATGTGATTATTTTGTCCCCTCTTCCAAGTGGAATTGAAGTATCCACACTTGGACTTTCCTTTTTGTTAAGCTGCATATGGTCTGTGAGTTGTATCATGGGTATTCTGAAATTTTTGGCTAATTTTGAATGCAGGGTTAAAATGATGCAGAGACTGAAGCAAAGACAATTGAGAGACCATCAAAACTTGGGATCCATCTATGTTCAAACACCAAATTTTGACACTATTATTCATGCCATGTTGTGTTTGCAGACAGGAGACTAGCATGGCCATTCTCTGAGAGGCTCTACCAGCAGCTGACTGAGACAAATACAGATATTTATAGCCAACAATTGGATTGAGGTTGGTGACCCCTGTGGAAGAGTTAGGGGAAGGACTGTAGGAGCTGAAGGGGATTGGAACCCCCAAGAAAGAACAACAGTATCACCTAAACTGGACTCTTCAGAGCTCACAGAGACTCAGCCACCAACCAAAGAGCATGCATGAGGTGGTCAATGCCCCCCCCCTACATATATAGCAGAGGAATGCCTTGTCTGGCCTCAGTGAGAAAAGATATGCTTAATCCTGTAGAAACTTGATACCACAGGGAAGGGGGAGGTGGAAGTGGCCTCTGACTGCAGCAGATTTTCCTTTTCATTCTCTGTCTCTGCAAGGGCACTGAGAGCTCCAAGTTTCATATTCTCATTCACACATAATTTCTCAAACATAGAACTAAACTATTTGCTTCCTAAGGAAAACAAAGTGTGTTTGTAGTTACTGTTACTACTGTCTACCTCCATTTATAGCTCTTCTCAGTGGTATTTTTATGGAACATAGAAATAACACCAATGTAGAAAAGTTTCTGACTGGTTCTGTGAGCAAGATGATATCTAGTTCAACTGAGTCACTATCTTGTCTCCAAAAAGGTAAGAGTCCATTGACATTGAAAAATAACTTCTGTTTTATTCCTGTTCACTAAAAAGCATCATCTTCCTCACAAAATCTTATACGATGATACAAACTAGAGTCATTTGGAAAGAAAGAACCCTGATTGAAAAGATGTTTCTGTCATATTGCTTGTAGGTCAGTCTGTGAGGCAACTTTTTATTAGTGATTGATGTAGGAGATTCTACTATACAAATGTGGGCTGAGTTATCCCTAGAAAGATGACCTTGGGTTACATAATATAGCAATCTGACTGAACTATGGAGAGCAAGCCAGGAAATGCCATTCCTCCTTGGTCTCTGCTTCAGTTCCTGCCTGCAGGCTTCTGTTTGGAAGCCTCCTCAGTGGTCTGTGATAAGGAAGTGTAAGTCAAGTTAACCCTTTCCTCCCCATGTTCCTTTTGGTCTTTTTTTTTTTTAACACAGCAATAGGAAGCAAACTTGGAAACATGTTAATGAGAAGATCCTGGCTTTTTGAGACTCATCAAGTACTTAGTTCCCATGAGCATTTGCTATTTTGTGACATATATCATTTATGTATGAAATGCAAAATATAAACCAGAAAAAACATAAATCTCAGCAGAAAACAAAAGATTCTTCCAAAAATACTATATAAAACTCAATAATAAAATTAGATTGCAGACTACAGTTCTGAGGTATTATAAGTCGTGAGTGTCAAATCATGCACTATTAACAGAACAGAGAATGTTTGATTGGCTTGAAGTAATGTCTTCAATAGGTAGCATAATAGTGTACATGAGAAACAGAAAGGGCTGAATTTGATTAGGTCTACAAAAATGGATACCATGGGTTAGTAGCACCAAAGAAAGTGATAGATAATTCTGTCTTGGTTGTGGGAAGAAATGATACAATATCATTTGTTTTTTCAAAGCTCATAGAACTATACATGAAGAGTATTGTAGTGTGTGAAGTTAACTGGAAAACAAAGAAAAAAGAATTATTGAAATTTTCCATTTGGAAACAAGATGTTATTATGAATATATCAGGCCTCTCAGAACATTACCCAAAACATTAAGTTCTTTTCTTTTTCTAATACAGTGATGGACTTTATGCATATCATGAGCCCCAAGCATGATATTTTAATTAATTTTACCCCTTTATTTTGTATCTGAGGTTTTTTTGAGAATTCAGAGAACCATGATAACTTGTCAGGGCAGCTTTTTTGTAGGGAAAAAATACTATTAAGGAAAAGTGATGAATGGTTACTTTTCTGCTGTCTTAAGCAGTTACAAGAAGATTCTCCTTCATTCTGGAGTCAGTGCTGATGTGGAAACTGACTCATTTAAGCTAATGCTACATTGTGCTAGTTTTTATTTACTTTTATATATAGATATCTAGACCTAAACTGTGAGAGCATCAGCATCTAACATCTTTCTATCTGAAAAATAAAATAGCGTGTAGAAACAGGTTTCCCCCATCCTACAAATTGATGACTTCCCTAAGTTCCAATCCATCTACAAATGCAAATCCTTGAAAACCTAATTAGAACTAGAAATTATGCCATGTTGATCTCAATTATGAAAGGTAAAACTTTAATCAGACTTTGAAACTAACCAGAAAATGAGCACCAGTGAACTTAGAAATCTTTCAATTTATCAAGGAAGATAGAGATGTATTGCTCACATTACTGTTTCTAATTGTGGCTACAAATTTGAGGTGAGGGGGAAATAAGGACTCTCATTGGTCCTTAGGTGTTTGTTTGCTCCTGGACCTCTTACTTTCCTTTACTCCTATCTGGAGCCTCTCTTGTCAGGGACACAGTCAATATAGGAAACTTGTGCCTCATCTTTAAGCATGCCCTGCTCTCTGTAGGAAAGTAATGGGCACTCAGAACACTTGTCTGTTTTCCTTACCAAGTGATCTCAGTATTTACATGGATTTCCAGCCAACTGACCCAAAGAAAATGTTTCCAGTCCTCCTTTATCTAAATATAGATGTAGGACTAACTTACGAGAACAGAGTGCAACTAAATTTTCTCTGGAAAGTGTTTCAAGAGAGAATTCCATGCATTTTGCTTGCTCATCTTCCTTCTGATGGTGGAGGAAGAAGAGGATGACTATCTAGAATGTGAAGAAGTAGCAAAGATTGGAGAGAAAGCTCAAAATGCCTGGCTGGCCAAACAACACTAAATGTAACAAAGGTCGAGGGCTCAGGAAATTGTATAGTGATTAAAAGTGATTGTCATTCTTCCAGAGGATCTGAGTTTGATTCCTAGAACCTACTTATCATGTCATAATCACCTTAACCTGTAGGTTCAGAAGATACACTACCCTCTTTTAGCCTCTATCGGCACCCACATACATAAGACAGGCATGCACATTCACAAGAATAAATATACATACATACATACATACAAATAAATATTTTAGAAACCAATTTGTTTCCTTAAAAGGCCATTTCGTAAATATAGATGTTTGCATCACATCAATCTTTGCATCAACTACTTAAGCCTGTCCGATAATGTCTATGTCAGAATAGCTAGTTAATGAATGAATGTGAATGGCTGGTCACCAAGGAATCTTCATGTACACACTCAGAGAACTGTGACAATTGTATTGTTGATCTCAAAATTGAAGAAGGCTGGATAGAAACAAAATGAGAAATGTCCTGTAATCTCCAAATTACCTGAACACTTTAAAGGAAGGAAACATATCTAACTCTTTTCTCAAATGTTTTCTAATATATTTGCCCACAGTGAAACCTAAGAATGAATAGTATTCAGTCACTGTGCAAAACACTAGTAGCTCCCAAATGCTAGAATATAGACTAAGACAGTATTTTTCACTCTTGGATATATACTCCCAAAGAGCTGAAAACTAGTACTAAATTGAATAGTGTAAAAAGATATATACATCAATGCCAATCAATGGATAAATATATAAATGTGATATAATACACATATGTGCATAATTGAATTCTACTCAGCCACTAAGCAAACTAAGAATTGATTCATGTTGTTATGTGAATTGATTATAAAGAAATATATTAAATAGAAGAAACTATACTCTGAAGTTCACAACTCATGTATGAACTATCAAGATAAGTAAATTCCTAGAAACAGAAAACAGAAAAACCGGTAGTTTTAAGGCACAAAAGATAGCAGGACATTAAGTCTTTTATTTTGGAGTGATGGAGATGTGTAATCAGATATAACCACTGTACACTAATTTAAGTTCACTGACTGGCATTTTTTTAAATTTTTGTTTTTGTTTTGTTTTTTATTTTAAAATAGTTAACATTTTTTCCTTTTTTTCCCTTGATTTTTCGCAAGGAGAATCTTCTCTCATATAATGCATCCCAATGACAGTGAATTTCTATCCTTGAAAAACGAATGTCAACATTGAGAAATGACCTGCTCTGTGTTTTGACAAATGTGGTAATGTTCTCGTTGCCATGATTAGACACCTGACAAGAAAGAACTTAAGGAGAAAGAATTTGTCTAAGAAGGGAAGGACATGAAGTAACAGAAGTGAAGCTGTTGGTGCCACTGAATCTCTAGCCAAGAAGCAAGGAAGGGACAGGGAAGTGAATAGAGCTATACAATCTCAAGACTTGCCTCATGAGACCTCCTGCCCTGTCCAAGACTCTACCTCTAAGAGAATCCATAACCCTGACATTTTGACCAAATGTTCAAACATGAGCCTCTGCAGTTCACCTTTAATCCACAAAAGGAAAAGTTACTTTAGTTTGCTTAGATTACTAGGCTTTTTCATGCCATCATCAGTAGTACATGCTGCCCACTATTGGAAGGTTATTACCCACGTATAGTTTCTGAAGCATGTGTTCTTTTCTTGCCAGCTTGATGATGTCATAATTTTTACATGTTACAAGTAGAGGCTGGAAGCAAGAAGTCAACTTGCGGTGCTGCTCCTCAGGTATTGTCTCCCTTTTGTTCTGAGACAAGATATTTTACTGACCTTGAACTCACCAAGTAATCTAGGCTAGCTGATAAGCCCTGGGGAATCTACTTGTCTCCACCATCCCCAGTGTTGGGATTACAAACTCACTCACACCTTATGGATACTGACATTCAGCCTGTAGACCTCATGCTTAAGCTGACTCTAAGAAAGCTGTCTCCCCAGTCCACTTTCACACATCTTTTAGCTAACCCCAACCCAGATTTTCCAGGTATAATAGAACTATGGTTGATCTGAGTCATGCTGGTTACAATTAGATTTGGACATTTCCTCTTTCACATTCAGCTGCATCTTTCACAAGCTGCAAGCTGCATTAGTAAATTTGTATACAGTTGTTGCCCAGTTACAGCAGATGCTGAATAGCTAGTGCTTGCTAAGCTAGTGAATAAAGTAATTTATTCATACACTGTGCTGTTTTTTTGTTAAGCACTAAACTAAGTAGAGGATAGATGGACACTAGAATCACCTATTTTTTCTATTTTATTGGGTAAAATTCTTATAACAAAATAATTGTGCACTAGTTATCTAAATTCTTAATAGAACTGGAAGGGGATTTGGGATTTTTTTTTTTAATTTCAAAGCACATGAACTTTTTTTTGGTAAAGGAAACAAACCCTTTTCCAAACACTAATAAAACATTTCATTTTCAGTTTTACAACTGGCTACTTTATATCCTGACACATCATTTGCTACGGCTTAGAATAAAAGTTCACCAAAGGCTTTATATTTGGGAAAAGTCTGTAGAATAGTGTTAGGAAGATGGCATAGAACCATATATATGAGGGAATTTTGAAACCTTGGTCTCAATGTTTTCCAGCCATTATGAGGTGAGGCATGTTGTGTATCAGCACTATTCGCGACGAGGTTCCTTCTCACCACAGGTCCCAAAAGCAATAGGTACAATCCTCTGAGGACTTTTGACAAGGATCCCTGAGAAGCTATCAGGAGACACCTACAACAGGTTAGTCAGCACCCTCACTTATCTCACTATGTCTTATCTGTGAGCAAATCTCCCCTTCATGTTTATGCTATTAGTAGCTTCTGATAAATCCTCCTGCATGGGGATGAATTTCTGCTTATAGGACAATTCAGAAAACGCAATTAAGCATGTTTAGTATAGCTAATAAACATGTCCCTCTGGGTTGCTATGGGAGCAAATAAAGGGACAATGTAAGTATAAAATCCACTGTTTAAGAAAACTCAGTGTTCAGACTGGTATCTGCTAAGCCCGAGCATGTGAAGAGGGACATCAGAGCTGATTATGTCCCTCAGCATACTGAAACTTCCAAATCCTCAGCAAAATCAAATGTGTTTTTCTTCTTAAGGTTACTGTGACAGGTATTTTGGTACATTAATAGAAAGCTGAATGATACATAGTTCAGTTGGGAATATGTACAGTATATTCATGGTTCTTATCTACTTTACATCTCTGAACTCAAGGAAGCTATGGACAGCTTATGTTTCTTATACCCAAAATATTATAATTACAGATTCAGTACAAAAACAGTGATGTCAAGCATATGAGTATATAACCTGGTAGCATTTAGTGTATGTAAGCTTCTCTCAACTTTGTACTATTATAAAAATGAAGGTATCTTTCTCATTAGTATTCTCCCTGTTAGAAGTCTGTGAAGTTGAGTTAGGGAGATGTTTCAGTGGGTATAGTGTTTATGTGAATGTATAAAGTCCTGAGTTTGGATCCCCAGGATCTACATAAAAAATAGTCAAGATGGTGCATGCCTGAAGGATAGGAGAAGACCAGAAGCTTTTTGATCAGTCAATCTAGCTGAAATGAACTCAACATTTACTGGGAGATTCTGTCTCAAAATGAATGTGGAGAATAATGAAGGAAAGACCCCTGACACCTTCCACATGTACACACACATACACACACAAAATTATTATCTGACATTGATCAGTTTGTGATAGGTAGTTTTAAATGGTATATTTAGTGCTCTAGTGGGTTAAAACAATTTGTATCATTGCTGAATTTGGAGGTGGGGCTTTAGATGCTGAGAGGCTGTCAGCATCAGTGCCAGCCAGTGAATTTCAACAGAATCAGCAGCTATAGAGCAAGGAAGGAAAAGAACCCTGTGTGAGAAGATTATGCAAAAATTCAAAACATCTTTCTGGGTTAACTTACATCATACAAGCAATCACCCTGAGCTGAAAGATTATATTTATAAATGAATCTAAAACTACTTGATGAGAGCTAACTCTTCTAGGGTTGAGAGTAAGACCCTACCTCAAACTAAAACGTAAGAGGACTGATGTGGCTCATGGTAGAATGCCTGCTGGTATGTACAAGGTCCTGGGCTCAATCCTCAGTTAAGAGGATTCAAACCCAATAGAATAAGAAACTTCAAATTCCACAGATGTAGGCCAGAAAAGGTCCTTACATTAAATAATCATGTCAATAGAACATGACCTAAGTTGAAATACTTAACTTTGGGGAGAATCCTCGTGCCAATGGATAAAACCTGAAACCTAGGATGAGCAGGTCAAGATTGCTACACTTAATAGCATTGAGATGTTGGTGCAATTTCATCTTATAACTTCTATCTCTCTAGGAACAAAATCTAATCTCTTGTCTTAGTTTCATGTTAGTTGCTGTGACAAAAACACTTTGAAGAGAAAGGGTTTGCTTCAGCTTAGAGTTCCAGGTCACAGACCATCTTCCTGGGGAAAGCATAGCATCAGCAGGAGCTTAAGGGAGATGGCCATTCCATATCCAAAACCAGGAGCAAAGAAATAAGAATGCACACATTCATATACCCAGCTCAGTTTCTGTTGCAGGAAATATTTAAAAATGAACCAGCACGTCCCCGCGCTTGTGCAGGCAACTCTCTGTCCTGGCCGACTGGATGGCCACGTACTGGCGGGCAATGGCCAAACTGTTTTTATCTTGTGGAGACTCTCTAACTCAGAGCACTACAATATTTCCACCCAGAACACTAGGTTCCCACTGGTGGGTCATTACCATGCCACCCCGATGCTTCAAATCCCCCACGGCCTTTGTGGTGCACATCAGGTAAACCCACGCTTTGCCATCATACCTTTCTCTCTTGAACCCAAATGAGTCACTACATGAAGGAAAACACCACACATAAACTTAGTTCAGAAACAACGATGACTCAATCTTATTGGGCACAACAACTAAAGTCCTAATCTCTTAAACCTTATTAAATCTAAATCCTTTGGTGACGAATCCTGATGGATCTGCCATTGAAACTGGGAGACACTCATAGCTACATCTTGTCCTCACGCTATCTCCATCCAAAAAGGGCCTAACTCTCTCCTGCTTCCTCTCTTCCCCTCTCCAACCCGGAAATCCTGCCTACTCACCCAGTGATTGGCTCATTTATTCATTAGGGAATCAGTTAACAAGAAATAACCTGAGTATGACTCACTCCTTGTCTGCAACCCCTTCCAGGAGAACAGAATTACCATCAACATACAAACATTGGGCAATTTTCCCCATCTCATTTTATGTAGTCTTAATAATCCCCCACAGATACTTCCACAGCTAAACTTAATCTAGGCAATCTCTCGTGTAGACTCCATTCCCATATGATTACAGATGGTCTCAAAGTGTCAAAGCTAACCACCATATTCTTTCTAGCTTCCATAGTAGTAACTTTAGTCGCGTAACATTACCCACCTGAAGTTCTATCAGATAAGAAGAATAAACATGCTTTTAAACTATAGGATCTAATCAAATTGTTTATTTTGTTTGTTGTTTTGTCTTGTTTCATGGATTTCCCTAGAAAGTATATTGAGACTAGGTCCAGAAAATAATAGATCAGGTGGGGTGAGATACAAATATAGTTAAGTGATTGTAAATATGAGAACACTATGTTTTGATATAACTTAAGTATCCAGATAAGGCACATTGAGAGTTGGTGAAAATGTGCTACTGGATTAGCCCCTGAGAATCCCAATCAGTGTCATAGTCACCCAAAACTGTTGTGATAGAAGATAGTGAAGGAAGCTAAGAGGCTTATGTAAGTGATACCTACATGGCATTACAAGAGACCAAGAAGAACCAACAGGAGAAGGCATAGAGAGCACACATTTTCCTATGGTTGCAAGATGGATATACTGTGGAAAGCCATCCTTGAGAATCTCAGCAGCTACTATCTTCCAGACTGTTGTCACAAGATGTGGCTACCAATATGAGCTCATTAAAGGCAAGAGAAATTAGAGGTTTCTATAATAGGAGCCAGATGTTAGTCTTAATCATCACTGTGAAATTTCTGGCAATTAAGGTAATTGCATTTTGAAAAAAGTCCAAGTGTGGCTCAAGTGGTTATTGATTTCTTCAGGCTCAAACTGCCAAATGAACACCAAAAAGAGGAAAAGGGGTGAGAGGGGGACTATCATATATTGCAATTCTTTTTCTCCTTTCTTGAGACAGGATCTCCCTATGTTCCTAAAGTTAATCTGAAGTTCACTATGTAGTCAATGCCAACTCTAGCAGTTATACTGTTTCAAAATTCCCAACATTGTTATCATAGGTAAGCATCCCCATGCTCAGTACACATTCCAGTCATTGTAACAGCAGTTCTCTCTATCATCCTAGTCATGGGAACATGAAGAACAAATGGCAGAGAATCCTTCCAACTCTGGCTCTGATTGTAGCAATAAAGGTTGCTTCACCCAACAGAAGGGGATATTTGTTATAGTGCTATAAGGATTTGGGTCATTAGACACTTTGCCTATCTAGTTTTTATTATCTTTCTTTTCATTTTTCTGGTCCTACAAGATTACATTTACTTTTTGTTTCCCATGTGTTCAAAACATAAGAAAATAAAGACAGCTTTCAAAGATCCTGGACATGAAGCTACTCAGAAAATGATAAACTGTTTATTTGAGAAGATACACACATATAATTATTTGTAGGGCCTTGTTCAGTTGTCCTGTCACATTAAGAGTTACTTTCAATATGTCTTGGGAAAACAAGGACATTGTAAGCTCTGAATTAGGTAGCCATGTAACAAGGTGAGTAATGGCTATCACCCCAACTGGGGCTTTCTACTTCTAGCAGTGCCTTGACTGACACTTCACCTTCACTATGTGCACGTTATTGCCTATAATATCCTCACACTCAGAGCTAAATTTGATAGAGATATGATTTTCTTCTGGATGCATTATGTGCACATGACCCAAATAAAAATATTGACTCCCATTCAAGGTCAATTTTCACTAGAAACACCAGATAATTTTATTTTGAGAATTCATGAAAATTAGGAAAGCTACAATTGCAACAGTGAGGAAACTAAATCAGAAGGAACATAAGTTCTAGGACAGTCTGGGAAACATAGCAGAGCTCTGACTTTATAGAAATAGGACATTTATTTAATTGCTGTCTTAGTGTTTCATTGATGTGAAGGGACAGCACAACCAAGGAAAATCTCTTTTAATACATATTTTATTTTATTTCATGTTTATTGGTCTCTTGCCTACATGCATGTGTGTGTGAGGGTGTCATAAACCCTGGAACTGAGGTAACAGGTGTGAGATTCCTGTGGGTGCTAAGAACTAAACCTGGATTCTCTGGAAGAACAGGCAGTGATCTCAAGCACTGAGCTATCTCTCCATTTCTCAAGGCAACTCTTATAAAGGACAACATTTAATTGGGACTGGCTTACAGTTTTAGAGACTCAATCCATTATCATTATGGTGGGAAGAATGGCAGGGTGCAAGCAGACATGGTGCTGGAGGAGATGTGAGTTCTACATCTTGTTCCAAAGGCAGCCAGGAAGAAACTGTCTTCCTCAATGAGCAGACTCTGAGCATTAGAGCTCTCAGAGCCCACCAACACACTGGCACACTTCCTCCAGGAGGGTCACACCTTGTCCAATAAAGCCACATATCCTAACAGCACTACCACACTATTCATTCATTCATTCCTTTGTATGTGTTTAGATGTATGTTCATATGATCCATAACATTTGTGAAGTAACTACAGGAAATTTTGTAGGGCAGGTCTCGCCTTTATAATGTGGGTCCCAGGGATTGAACTCAGTCTTCAGTCTCTGTGGCAGGCACCACTGTTGAGCCATGTTATGACAAATTTTTCTTCAAAAAATAAAAATAAAAACTCAGAAAATGTAGCAAACCATGAAGGAGATATGAGAATAGCATGATTAAAATAGTTTCATTCTCTGGCTTTTGTTTGGTTGGGTTTTTTTTTGTTGTTGTTGTTGTTGTTTAAGCAATTACAATGAATTGCAGCCTGTGACTCCTATTATGCTATTTAATAATTTGTACATCAAAGATTCCAAACTGATAATAGTTATAAAACCAGCAAATATTGCTTGTAGTTGCATTTCCATTGAGAGAATTGAAAATCACAGGGATGCAGAGATGGCTGAATTGGGCAGATCACAATCATGTCTAACCCTAACTTCAGGAAATTAATAGCCTCCTCTGTATTTCTCAGGTACTTGTACTTATGTGCATAGTCCACACAGAGGTACCCAAGCAGACATATCACTAAAATAAAAATAAATCTTTAAAAGTAGAATTGCATTGCTATCAACGCTTAGAAGCAGCATTCCTCTCTATGTAAAGATACCATTTTCCTATCTCACCACATGCTCTCTTGCTTTCCCTCATTGTTTCAGATCATCCCTATTGTGAACAAGATTACATGAACTAATATGGTGATGGCATCCTTCTGGGATATCCTCCCTTTTCATTTGGTGCTATGAAAAGCTTTTTTTTTTTTTTTTCTTAGATGCTTTGGGTGAATCAAATTTTTAAAAAGCTGAATGTGAATCCATTTTCTAAAGGAATTAAGAGATAGCCAGAGCTCTGTTCACACCACAATTGGCTTTCTGTTTGTTCGGATCTTTGTTTTATTTATTTTTTCTGGCCTGATGAAGAAAAAAAAAAGTTCCAGAAGCCAGATATCTGAGTCCAACTTTTATTTTGGTGCCCGTTCCATAGCATGTACATTTGTCCATTTGCTACCCACCTGCTCACTGGATGATTCCAATGACATTAACCAGTCTCTCTGCTCATTTCACCAAGATAGGAAACCTCAGGTCTTCCAGCAGTGTTGCTTTCTAATGTTGCTCAGCTAATTACACACAAATGCGGTCCATGCTCTATTTCTTACATGTATCTCTTCTCCTTTACTGTACTTTTAAAGAGAAGTACAACAAAGTAGATCCTTTGGCTTGAAATTTTGGCATAGTGTGTTTAATGTGTATGTCAACTTTTGTAGAATTTTTCCTTTATTAACTTATTTAAGATGAAGTATTTTGCATACACCGTACCTCTTAATTATTATCTCTTCTTAACTCATTTATATAATTAAGTTTTAGGTTTAGTAGTGAGATGACATTGTGTATGTAATATAAGATGTATATTATTGTCAACAGGAAACCTAGAAATTGCAATTCACAAACAAAAATTAAGAAGTTCCTTGAAATAAAGACATTTATTTACTAAATTCACACATATACTCAGCATCCCAAACCCTTATTCACATTACATTTATTAATCGATATTTTGAAGTTCAAAATATTGAATGTTGAATTTATGTTAGTCTTAGTTTGTCCCACCTAAAAGCTATTTTGCCTGCCAGTAGATTATTTATGTTATGAAAGAATATCCTAAACTACTATATAACAAATGACTGTCTCAAAAATCATCAAAAATTCTTTTATGTACAAAGTCATAGATATTATATTTATAACATTAACATCTCCATATTCTTCTAAGATTTTTTTATCAAATACCACACTTAAAACAAACAAACAAAGAATTTCATCTTTTTCTAACAAAATTAAAAGAGATTTATAGAGTAAAATCCCAACTTGAAGAGCCTATTATAGCTGTCTCCTGATAAACCCTGCCAGAGCCTTGCAAATACAGAGGCATATGCTTGAGGCCAACCATTGGACTGAGCATGGGGTCCTCAATAGAGGAGTTAGAGAAAGGACTGAAGGACTTGAAGGAGTTTGCAACCCCTTAGGAAGAACAACAACATCAACCAACCAGACCCCCCCCCCAGAGCTCCCAGGGACTAAGCCATCAACCAAGGAGTACACATGGCTCCAGCAGCATATGTAGCAGAAGATGGCCTTGTCAGGCACCAATGGGAGGAGAGGTACTTGGTCTTATGAAGGTTCAATAGATATCCCAGTGTAGGAGAATTGAGGACAGGGAGGTGGGAGTGGGTGGGTAGATGGAGGGACACCCTCACAGAATCAGGGGGAAGGAGGAAGGGATAAGGGGTTTCTAGTAGGGGGGAAACCAGAAAAAGGGATAACATTTGAAATGTAAATAAAGAAAATATACAATAAAAAATCCCAACTTGAAGTTTTATAATAAACTTTTCCCCAAATTTTGGTGATGATTTATGTTTTCTTCATAATTTGCCTTTTACAAATGTGCTAGTCACTTTTCTTGTCACTGTACTTGAATACCTACCAAGAAACAATGTAAGGGAAAAACAAGAAGAAGAAGAAGAAGAAGAAGAAGAAGAAGAAGAAGAAGAAGAAGAAGAAGAAGAAGAAGAAGAAGAAGAAGAAGAAGAAGAAGTAATTTTGCATTACAATTTTAGCAGATAAGGTCCATCAAACTGGGAAAGGCAAAGCAACAGGGGAATCAGTTATCTAGCTCAATTGAGTCTATAAATAAGCAGAAAAAGGACAGGAAGAACCTCACTATAAAATCTCAAATTCCAACCTTATTGACCTAATTTCTTCAGTGATCTTTGATGTCTTAAAGGCCTTACAATCGTGTAAAACAACACTAGCTGGTGGCCATGTGTTCCAATATTGTACATACAAATCACTACAGTCCTAACCCTGTGCTCAAAGGAGCTACAAGGCTTATTTATTCCTGAGTTTGCCAAACTGAAAAGTGAAATGTATCTATCCTCACATCCCTGCCAACACATAGCATCCAAAAAAGATGCTGTTGACTAGCTGAAGACGTTCCTTCTCTTCTCCACAGAAGGGAGAGAGATCTGTGGAGATCTGTGATCTCAGTCACACTTTAATTTCATCATAATATGAACCACGTTGCAGAGTTCTCATTGATTTACTAGTCTGCCTTTACTATAAGACTCCAATGAATGGAATGCCTTTTCTTCGTTCACCTGCACATTATATTTTCTAGTATTGTTGAGTGATGAATGAAGGCAAAAGAGGACCACAAAATTTGTATTGTGATTACATACTGATAAAAAGAGAGACAAAGTAAGTAGAAAGTTAAGAAAAGCAATATGAGGATCTTTAAATATATTGACAAATACTTAGGCAATGGTCTGACCCACGCCAATACTGTTGCCCATGACTATAAAACAAAATTGAATAATCATTCTATACTAGCTTAACCTCAGGGAACATTACCTCTCATTGGCATCTCAAGTTTGTATATTGTTGGAAATTGATTACTATGAACACTAGACATGATGCATCCCAGCTAATGACAAAATGAAATTCAATAGAAAATAAATACAATTATGCAGAGAATCATATATTTCACAGTGTTTTAAAATTAAATGAACCTGTATGGACACTAAGACATGCTTAATGCTTCCTGGGTTATTTTCACTCTCGTATATGCTCTATATTTGCATATGTGATTTAATTATAACAATGAATTTATATCTTAATAAAGTTTAAATCAGAAGTTTTGGGGGCTAGTGCGATAAGTCATCATGTGAGAGTACATGTTGCCCTTGCCTAGGGCCTGGATTTAGTTTGCACCTCCCAGAGGTTGGTCTAGCACCCTCTTCTCAAAAATTTGACCAGATCATCAGAGATGATAGGATAAATTCACAAAATTAAAACACATCAGCTATCCAGGGGTCTTATCAATGACCACTCACATGGTCAATGATCAATATAATAATGATCTGGTCTCAAAGCCAATATTTTACAGTACAGGAGATATCCTGCCTACTCTTTATAGTGTTCTGTGCCTGACCATATCCTCAGCTTTAGTTTTTTTCAAAAGATTTATTTTCAAATGATTCCTTGCTGCAGTTGAAGATGAAAAAATAAATCATTCTTTTGTACTGTGAACTTTATGTGTTTCTATGTCTCATGTCTCCTTTCAATTTAGGCTTTTCTCTAGCTCATTTCTCTACTCACAGTTCTTAAGCATTCTGGAAGTTTTACCCTAACAAGGCTCTTCCCATAAACCCTCAGTCCCCTGTGTCAAAATAAGTGATTCCTCCTCTTTCCTGATTCTGTGAATGTAAGAATCCATTTTCCATTCCCACAACCTCCTGTCAACATTGCTAATTCCTTTCCACTTTAATTATGGCAGCATACTGTAAAAATGGTGTTTTATTCAACAATATTCTTACAAATTATCAATAGTGATTTAGTTGCAATGAAAATAAACATAAAAGAATAAAATTGTTTTTCATTGCTCATGTATGGGTAACAATTAAATGATATCCTCTGAATCTCCAGAGAAATTTTAATTTGTGGGCTTTTTATGGCACAGAAGATGTACAGTGTGCATTTTTCTCAGCTAATTTGATTACAGCATCTTGGGTCTGATGTAAGTGAAATACTCATTGCAAGCTCTTTGGGACCACTGACTAAGAGTTGTATATAGTACTGTCTCATCTCTCTTCCTGGAAGAAGAAGTTATTTATGGCCTTGTTCTGATTATAACTTTTCTTATAAGTGCCATAGTGAATACATGCCAACAAATGCATGATAGGTGTCAAATATATATTTTTTATAATCAGGTGAATAAGAATTTAAGACATAGGAGGAGATGAGACAGTATTGTATATCTGCCTGCAATAGCAACAACTTGGGAAGTAGAGGTAAAGGAATTAAGAAGATCAACGCCATACTTTCTTTGAAATTTTGGGGCCAACATGTGCTACCTGAGACCTTGTCTCAAACAAACAAACAAACAAACAAAAAAAAAGAGCTAAAAATTGAAATGAGTATTTGATCCTTGTTAGATTTTTATACAGATACACTATTCACAAAAAATAAAATTAGTATTTCTCTTTTTACCATTACTTTATTTAAATATTTTCTTCTTTGTTTTGTGATGTGTGTGTATAAACAAAAGTACTTTGGTATTCTAGTTTTGTTTCTGATGTTCTCATAAACACCAACAGGAAGTTTGGGAGAAAAGAGTTTGGTGGACCTATAGGTCAATAATCAAAGGAAAGCAAAGCTAGAACTTGGAACCAAGAATTGCATCAGTTGCCATGGAGAAATTCAGCTACTAGTTTATTCTGCTGTCTTAGCTTTCTAATAGATTCCTGGTCCACCTGTATAGGCACCACGATCGGCCACGTCCTCCCACAAGCAATTATCAATCAAGTAAATACCACTCTTTAGATGTATCCCATTTTTTAAAATTTGATTATCTGATTTGTTGATAGTCTAGTTTCTTCAATTCTTTATAAATTTTGGAAATTAGCCCTCTGTCAAATGTGGAGTTGATAAAAATCTTTTCTCATTCTGGAGGCTACAATTTTTTTTTTTTTTTTTTACTCAGTGAATCAATTTTATTTAATCTGTGTGTGGGGGGGGGGGTGCACATGTATGCACCATGGTGCACATGCAGAGGTCAGAGAACAACTTGCAGGTGGAGTCTGCTCTCTTCAACATGCCGAGAATCCCAGGGATCAAACTTAGCTCCTTACACTTGGCAGCAGTAACTTATTTTTTTTTCTCTTTATTAGATATTTTCTTCATTTACATTTCACATGTTATCCAGAAATTTCCCCTTACCCTCCCGCGTCCCCGCCCTGCTCCCCTACCCACCCCCTCCCACGTAATGGCCCTGGCATTCCCCTGTTCTGGGGCATATAGAGTCTGTATGACCAAAGGGCCTCTCCTCCCAATGATGGCCAACTAGGCCATCTTCTTCCATATATGCAGCTAGAGACATGAGCGCAGGGGGAACTAGTTAGTTCATGTTAT